>MU119376.1:47206-89815 GCA_014904845.1 Acephala macrosclerotiorum
TATTATTTTCAATTTAATAATTTATTATACGAATTTAATAAAAATTTTTAAAATAAAAATAAAAAATTTTAAAAAATATTTATAATAATTTTAAACGTTATTAATTATATTATATCGAATTAAAAAAAAATTATAATATTTATTTATAAATTTTTTTTTTAAAAAATTATTCATTTTAATTAAATAATTTACGTATTATAAATTATTTAATTTATTTTAATAATAAAAAATTTCGTATTAATAAAAATAATTTTCAATTTTTATTATTTTAATTTTTATTAATATATAAATTATTTTTAAATTCGTTTTAAAATATTTAATATATATTATAAATATAATTTTAATTTTTATTTAAAATTTTTTTTAATAAATTTAATATTTATTTTATTATATTTATTTTTTGTTTTTTATTTTTTTATATATATATTTTTTTTTTCGTTTAATCGATTTTTCGAAATATTTTATTTATTAATCAAATCGAATTAATTTTTATTTTATTTAATTAATTTTTTTTTATTTAATCAATTTTTCGAAATATTTTATTTATTAATTAAATCGAATTAATCGTTATTATACGAATTATATAATCGCATTAATATTAATATTTTATTTTTTAAATTTTCGATTTATTTTAATTTTTTTTTTATTATTATTAATATTTGATATTATTAATTTTTTTATTAAAATTTACGATTTAAAAAAAAAATTTATTTTAAATAAATTTCGTTTATTATTTAAAAAAAAATTTATAATTATAAAATTTTTATATTTTAATTGTATATATTAATTTATATTTATTTAAAATTTTATTTATATTAATCGTTTTATATTCAAATCTTTTTTTATATTCGAATTTTAAAATTATATTTTATTTTATTTTTCGATTTTATTTAATAAAATATTTTAAAAAATACTATATATAAAACTTTATAAAAAAATATAATAATAACAATTTTAATAATAAATTTTTATATTAAAAAAAAATTAATATTTCGAATATTATTAAAAATAAAACTTTTAAAAAAAAAATTAAAATATATTATATTTTAAATAAAAATATAAAATAAAAAAAAAGTTTAAAAATTTTAAAAAAAAAAAAAAAAAAAAAAATCAGCTTATAATTGTTGTATTCTTTAATAAGCAAATAAAGAATCCTATAAAATAATTTACGATATAAACCATTCTAAAGCTCCTATATATAATTAGGCCAAAGGTCCAAAAAAGGATCAAATAGATTTAGTTTACCAGATATTTCTTTGCCACTTTCCAAATTTTCATTTACAAAATGAAAGAGTAACATTCGGTCCTCATCTTTGGCTTCATCCCAGTTTACAGTTCTTATCTTCTCATCGGTATTTTGGAAGGAATAAAATGTCTTTTGACATTGTAAGTATCGGACGAGTATATACTTTCTATGATTATTGCCAAGACGGATAGCGATTCTGTCCTGCGTATCGAGAATTTCTATTGCATGAGAGAAATGAGAGTAGGGGCTTCTTTCCGAGACTGGGGCACTTAGGCCAAACGAGAAAATTGTCCATTCGATTTTCTTGTTGTTATCGTCTCGAGTTGGTATCGTTGCTCCTTTGCAATGATCGCATTTGGAAAGGTATGAGGGATTGGTATGGTTACAAAACCAGCAGTTATAACGCGTGGAGACTGGGGCATATTGTAACATTATCGAAAGTTATTGCGAAGGAAGTAAGAAGCTTGAAAATACGAAGTATTGATAGATTTTCTTGAAGATATCGAGACTGGCATTTTGGGCATTTTCGCTTTCTTAAATCCATCAAAATCTCTTTTCCCAGACATTTTCTAGCTTAGTCCATCGACATGCTCGAAGAAAGGTTTGAATAAACAAAGAGAATGTTGAAATTGTAAAACCTGATCCAAAGCATTTGAGACTCGCATTATAAACATTCTTTGTGTTTGACAATTAAGCTAAAACAATTTGAAATTGTTTGGGGCCAAAACATACTACCAAAGTGGCTGTGAATAATATTTTTATGGGTTATTCCAGACTTTGGTCATCCCTTGGCAACGATTGCCAATGGAAGAATGGATTGCAACGTGCCCGGTAGCTTTGCGGATGCCCAATATTGGTGACGATGAGCTTGACGACTTGAACTTTCTCATTTGTCACACAGGAGGTACTGTAAACTGCTGGGGTATGTGCTTACTGGTTGACCGTTATCTAAAACCACTTAAAATGCCTGAGGCTACAAACTTATTTGCGAGTAGCCACGAAGCGGGGGTGGCGGCGCGGCTGCTCCACAAAGAGGCAACTAAAGCCGATCGCGGTGCATTACTTGATAACCCCCCACCCCCCAAAAAAACAAGAGTGACATCGCCCCTTCCCACTCGCTACATCAGGAAAATTTTTTATATGCTAATTGGCTGCCAATGGTGCCAGCGGCTTGCCAGTGGCGCGCGCTACGCAGGAATTGCATGTCCAAAACTTTGGCGCCCAATGATAGTCGATTGGCAAGTGGGTCTAGGCCTATGAGAACACCAAAACTCTCGGCTCTCGGCGGCTGCAGACGGCTGCGCGCGGCCCTTATGCAGCCACACTTAATCAATTGAGTCGCTCAGCCTCTAAGTGCCTCAATCTAAGCTCTCAATATCGAGCAGCGCAGCGCAACGCAGCTACTCGCATGCTTAGCTGGCATTTCTGTGCGCGTAAACTTTGCTTGAATCGATCGATTCTACGATCAGATTTTAAATAGCGTTAATATTTTCAATTTTCATTCTTATCCATTTGTATGATTTATGAGACGGTGAAGATCTATTGGTCGGATAAGGCGCGGCCGCTAGTTTGCATATAAGTCTTGGCGAAGAACACTAAAACTCAATAAGTTCTAACTTTATAGTTTAATATCTCAATGCGTGCTCGATAGATTTACTTGAAACTCTTATAATAGACTAAATAAGTACTATAGATTATAAGTTTCAAATATCTAAGTATTTAGTCTTAAGCTGGTGCTATTAGCAATGCTTTGGCACCATTGGCACCGGGCTGGCGCTATTGGCACTAGACCAAAATAGCCGGTGGCACTGGCAATCGATTAAGCTGCTATTGGCTCGCTAATAGCGCTACTAGCGCACGTGTCTTTCGGTAAAACGGCTGGCAAAAAAATATTTTTCCTGATGTACCAACAAAAAATGTGTTCTTCAATTGAAGTATACTTCAACTCGCAGGAAATTGCGGCTTCTGTGGATCGAACACAGTGCCTCCAGATAAATGATCTGAAGTTTGCTTCAGTCTGGCCTAAGTCGAGACGTTAAAAAACCTCCTCTTAATGCATTCTCTTTTTGAAACTTACGCTCTCCCAACTATTAAGTGTTAGTTGTAATGTAGTAAATGTAAATTTACGGATACGCACGTGAGCTAAAGCCGCCTTATTTGTGTGAAAAAAAGGATCCTTATTTAAATTTATCAAGGTTTGATTTTTTCGCGAGACTTCGGAGTGGATACGGCTTACTATTTTCGGTTACCGCTCCACCCCAAGATAATTCATTTTGTAAATAAATAAAAAAATGGATTATTTAAAATCATTAGAATTACATTTTCTAGAAATATTTTTATATTATAAAGGGGAACACCCAAGGGTGGGGGTAATAGGTAGTATATTTCCTAAAGAGCTAAGTTGTCCAGATCGCGACTTTTATCCTGCGCGCCAAAGGTACTGCAATTCTGACTGCTTTGCCTGAGGCATGAGTGGAGCACACATCACCTTTTACATTATGTGAAGGTAGAGTACTTCAGGCACAATCACTTCCAGGTGTAGTCTTTCAGGCCAACGTGCTCGCTACTAGGACGTCAGCCCATCGAACATTAATACGGCAAAAAGGGGATTAGATATAACCTGGCAGCAGGATTGAGTTGTAGAGTAAGCATGATTGGTCACCAGAAGAGAGATCAAGAACGCCCTGAGCATCCTGAGGCGAGGTGAGTAGCGCCTGAGCAGAGCGGCGATACTGCGACGCAGGTTAAGATTCGGCGCAGATTACCTTGGTTACCTGGGTAGAGGTACGGGACTTGATTGGTGGTTCCTTTCACCCATACACTGGCTGATGGCTGGGTAGCCCAGGACACAAAAATCTGCCCTGTACCAACATCCTGCAAAAACATTTGCCTGCACAGAATCTGCTACATCTCCAACGTCAATCTCAGTTACAAGTGCCATGAGAAACCTGAAGATGGCTAATATTGGGTAAAGTTGCAAGCGCTCCGCCCTCACATCGATATTAGCTATGGCTCCTACCCAAACGTAGGTCACTCAGTTTGCCGACATGAAGTCAAGGCTATGTGCGATGCTCTGAAAACAAGGACGAGATGCATACGAGGGCGAAGGACTGCGACCGGGACGGAAACAAGTGGAAGTGGGGTGCCAACTATTATATGGATGGAGATGCTGATAAGGACGTTTGGAAGGGTATGCTACTTCAACGTAGCAATTGTGAGAAGGTTGGAGCTTGACGTATGTCTTCAGACGATGAGAGTTCTGGAGCAAGCTCGTTCGAAGGGGGGTCGATGGTGACAGGCATGATGGGAAGGTATTGTTCTGCATCAACTTGTGGTGAACCTACGGCATCTTCGAGATATTCACCTGAAGCGGCTGTTGTCATGCCGGGGCTAGGGGGCCTCCTTTGTCTGTCGCTTCGCTCTATTGGCCGCTACGAGCGGTTTGGCGTTGCTCCTTGTGCTTGACCAGGGAGAGGAACAGCTTGTGGAGCAATATTTTGCAATGGTGTTGCGGCGTAAGGATGGATACGATAGTAAGCTTAAAGCTCTTGAAGGGTCGCGTTTGGCTCGCTACGATAATTTCGGAAGTAGTTGATCTATCATCAAGGTTCATATTAGCATGCAATTCGATTGTAGCGAATGTAAATGGTCTGAGCGGAGGGGACATTTAATACCTGCTTACCTTTCCGAGGAACGCAGCGTTAAGGATAGGGGCAGCCAGTGCAACTAATTAAAGAGCAGGAAGTAAAGTTTAGACGCTCTGCAAAAGGTTCGCCACTTGGATTGTACGGGAAAAATTGACTGGAGGCGAGAGGGATTTGGCAGCGGGAGAACCATAAAGCAAGGAGAAAACAAGTTGAACCTATTGATTGCTTTCGAATGTCTGATCCCTCCGGTCGCAGTCATGAATTACGATAAAACTGAACAAAGAGATGCAAAAGTGGAACATCGTGGAGGAGAACAAAGATTGATGTGGCCACCTTCAACGTCGAGAATGCTATTATTAGTGACAAAGAGTATGTGAAACATATCAACCCAACGGCTAACTCGACTTTGTAAGATGGAAACAAGATACCGAATCCGATGCTGGAGATCATTCGACGACTAGTATTCATTCTCCCGCGACACTTTCTATGGCCTCCACAAATACCGTTCTGCCCCCAGGACGAACCAACACCTCAGTATGGTATGCACCGCCAATAATCTGCTTCTGTACATCCAAATCAAGCTCGAGACATCTCTTTTCAAGCGCATTGCCATGCTCTTTCGGTACCAGCTCGTCTCTGCCAGCTTCGACAATCAAAACGCTAGGTATCCTTGACCCAATTTCTGTGAATCGTTGCTGCATCAGACCAAGGGCAGCTGAGCTATCGAGATGATTGCGAAGGAATGGCCAAAGATGTTTGTATGGTAACCACTTTTGAGGGTAGAGTGTCTCGAGCATGGCTCTTATGCTGAGGAACGGCGTCTCGAGGATCAATTTCTTGAGTGAGAGATTGTTCTCGGTGAAGAGGTGTTGCTTTGCTGCGAGACTTGTAGCCACCCCGGCACCTATACTCTGGCCCCATATCACGACCGGCACACGTTCTTCTGGTGATCCAGAAACTTCCGCCTCATGGGATTCTCGGATCCACTTCAGAGCTGCTTCAGCATCCATTGCGACCCCTCTCTCGGTAGGACGTCCTTTTGAAGTCCAGTAGCCCCGATAGCTGCAGCAGATCATCGTATATCGGACAGGATATATAGATCTGTCCCTGAGCATCCGTAGAACTGGCGAAAGAAACGGTAATCGAGGAGGTAGAGAAGACGCGTTACCTACCTTATCTCAGCCAAGTCCAACTAGCCAGCAGAAGAAGAGAAAACAACCCTGGAAATAGAGAATATAAACAGTCTTCACAGGCCTGACAGCATTCAGTCCGCAATTGACACTTGCCACACACAGACTGATCCTCGTCCTGTCTGCAGCCCTCGTCTTCTCTTCCCTCCATTGTATCCCTTGACACTGATTCTTATAATCTTCAATCTTCTCCCACCTCGCATTCGGTGGCAGGCCGGGCATATAAATGATCTTATTCTGAAAGACCACCATCATTATGCACTTCCACGTCCACAACCCTATCAACAAACCCCCAAACACGACTGGCGGTACCAACACAGTCGAAATCCCGCCGAATGCACGTAGGTGCGGATTCGTTCTCATCCTGACCGCAGGAGAAAGTCCGTACAGGGCATCAAGCAGCGGTCTCTTGCAATACCCCACACTCCTGCATCGTGCACTCTTCGTCGTTCCACATTGTCCGAGACCCGTTGGAGCTGCTCTGCTTAAAACGCGTAGCATTACCTCACATTTCCCTCGCAGATAGCTGAATTGTCGAATTAAAATCTCGTATGCATGCTTCGTTGTCCGTGGGGGTTTGACGATGTGAATGGAGAAAAAATTTGGCAGTCACGTCGTCGAATCGCAGCTGGCGAGAAACTTTGCGATGGAAAGAGGCGAGGCGAAGGCCATGTCAAACAGTTAGTTGATGAGCAACCACCAACCAACCCCCGTCATGGGTTGAACAACAGTTTCTCACAACACCATAACACCTTCAAACCCTCCCCCAACGAGATCCCAGATTTCTACACTTGAGCGACTGAGAGGAAAGAAAAAAGCCGGACAGAATGCCGTCAGAAAAAGAAACCACCCCACCACTCCACATCTCGATATCAGGAACCGACGCCGAGGGGCACGAAACACCAAAGACACCACGAAGCAGCAGCGGCTGGGACGGCAAACTGCGAATAGAAAAGAAGCTCGAGCTCGCAAATCCAGAAGCTTTATCTGATCCAGAGTACTCCGACGACGAGAATGTGATTCCTGGAGAGACTATCGAGGCTGATGAAGGTATCTTATTTACCCCGCCTCCACCTTCTCTTTCCCTTGCATATGAAGCTGATACCACCTCCGCAGATTTACTAGATGATTATCCACTAGATACAGAAGAAATCGACCTCGTCCACGCGCGTGTATCTTCTATCGAAAGCCTACGCCTAGAGCGCTTCATAAAAGTAGCCCGCCTCTGCCTCCGCCAAAACAGCATCACAGAAATCGAATCGCTCTCCTCTCTCTCCAGCACCCTCACCGAGCTAGACCTATACGACAACCTAATCACGCACATCCGGAATCTCGACTCTTTAGTCAACCTCACAACCCTCGACCTCTCATTCAACAAGATAAAACACATAAAACACATCTCGAACCTTATCAACCTCACCGACCTCTATTTCGTACAAAATAAAATCGGCACGATAGAGGGATTAGATGGGTTAACGAAATTGAGGAATTTGGAACTGGCGGCAAATAGGATTCGAGAGATAAAGGGGCTGGAAAGCTTGGTTGGATTGGAGGAGTTATGGTTGGGGAAGAATAAAATTGTTGAGATTTCTGGGGTTTCTACGCTCAAGAATCTGAAGATTCTATCGATACAGAGCAACCGAATCCGCGAGATCTCAGGCCTGGATCAGTTACCGCAGCTCGAAGAACTATACATCTCTCACAACGCTCTGACCTCTTTCTCCGGCCTTGAGAATAACATCAGCCTGCGAGTCTTGGATGTGAGTAACAACCAGATCTCCTCGCTCAAGGGGATTGAGCATTTGAAGGAGTTGGAGGAGTTGTGGGCGAGTTATAATAAGATCATGGATTTTAACGAGGTGGAAGAAGTCTTGAAGGATAAGAAAGGATTGACGACGGTGTATTTTGAGGGGAATGGATTGCAGTTGAGGGCGCCGGCACTGTATAGGAATAAGGTTAGGTTGGCGTTACCGCAGGTTATGCAGATTGATGCTACGTTTGTGAGGGTTTCGTAGGTCAGATCTTGAGTTGGCCATGGAAATGGGAAGGAGTGATAGATGGGAGGATACTAGATAAGGCAAATTCAAGGGCAAAAATAAGCATTGGCTTGGGAGATTTCACGATGTGTTATGGTGGCAATTTGCATAAGCATGGAGTTTGGGGAAGATGGAAGGGAACAGACTTTCCATTTAGCAAAGATACAGGAGCTGACATATCATGGCGTCTGGCGATGAATGGATGCATATCATTAATTTCTTCAAAGTCTTTCAATTCTCGCTAGACTAGCTCTATGTATCAAAGCACTACGAAAGCAATGTCTATCTTGGTCTTGGAAAACGCCTCGCCTGTCTCCTCAAAAATGTTCTTACCAGCATAAGCAAATATGAGAAGTTCCGAGCCCGAGGAATGCTTTCTTAAGCAAAGATATGAAGAGTTCCGAGATACTACGACATCCGTCAGCCAGTGCCCACTTTTAACGGGGAAAAAGTACTCACATCAGTAGGATTATTGAATCTCAAATGTCTATCCAATCCCGAAATAGCATTCAAATCCTCCTCCGTGAGATCAAAATTCGTAACCTCAAGATTCTGCTGCAGACGTTCAGGATTGTTCGACTTGGGAATAACAGCCAATCCTCTTTGAGTGGCCCATCTCAACAACACCTGTGCTGGGGTCTTCTTCACTCTATCCGCAATCTTCGTTACGACTGGGTGCTCGAAGAGTACTGGTGTGTCTTTTGCCTTTTGCCATTCTAGCTCGATGAATGATTGAGGTCCGAAAGAGGAGTATGCTGTGACGGCAATACCCTCGCTTTCCGCCAATTTGAGAAGAGTGGGTTGGACAAGGTATGGGTGGTGCTCAATCTGCAGTGTCGCGGGGCGGATTTTGGCATATCGCAGTAAATCAAGAATAAGTGAACCCTGGAAATTCGAAATCCCAATACTCTTTGCCAACCCCTTCTCCACCAACCCCTCCATCGCCTCCCACGTCTCCTGTATACTAGCATTACTCAACTGCACATCATCCTTCCCATCGACCGCCCAACCTGGGGGATATCTCGTCTCGGGATCAACGTATTTCAACGCGACTGGGAAATGAACGATGAAGAGGTCAAAGTAGTCGATTCCCCAGTCAGCAAGTTGTTTGCGGCAGATGGGCTCGACTTTGTCGCCTTCGTGAAAGGAGTTCCAGAGTTTGGAGACGAGGAATAATTCTTCGCGCTTGACGAGACCGTCCTTGATTGCTCGAGCGACACCTTCGCCGGCTTCTTTTTCGTTGCCGTAATCTGCGAGGGGGAGGAATCAGATATGTGGGATTGGGAGATGAGATTGGGGTGAGGGTGAGGAAGGAGACAAACCGCAAGCTCCGTCGAACAATCGGTATCCGACTTTGATGGCGTTGTAGACTGTATCGGCGCAGGTTGCTTTATCGACCTTCCATAAACCGAAACCAACTTGTGGCATGGGATGTCCGGTATTGAGCTTGATATGAGGAACCGCCATTTTGGATATCGTTGCTGAGAAAGATCTTGCAGATGCAGAAGGAGGAGAGAATCGCGGTCTTAAAGCTTGTAGAGGGGTCGAAGAATGGAGGGTGCAGGGCACAATCGATATTGGAGAAAAGGTCAAGTGAGCACGTCTGGAATTTCACTTAGATTAGTTTATCTGCTATTGAGCGGGTGGGGGGTCGTGGGGGAAAGAGGTATAGAGAGGTGGTATTTTACCGTAGAAGGGACAGTGACGATTTCATGTAGAGTACTTCTTCTTCTTCGTGACCAGAGCAGACAGACACCGATGGAGGAATAGAAGGCTTATATGCACTTACCCGGAGAATCTACAACAACCAGAAACCAGAAAGAGAGGTCCACTTAGCTTGATATATTAATCCTTAGCTGCGAGGAATCCCGCCAAGGGGAAGGCTTTCGGCGCTGTCTTGATTCATGCTCCAGGCTTCCTTGGCAATGGCGATATCACAGCTGCGAGATCGCATCTCGAACGATGTGGGCCTGGCAAGGGAAGAGGATAAATGGAAGATTTCTCTTGGAACGAGCCGTCGGGCTGGGTCCTGCTGTCATCCACCCACAATTAGCTGTGTTTTGTGAAGTGGGCTGTGGATGATTAGTTTTTCCTTTTTAGCCTAATATCGATAGATGGCATCCCGATTGTCCGTCGCGTCGCGGCTGTTTGGGAAACTTTGCCGCGGAGAGTCATCTTCCTTGCCTTGCATTTTTCCTTTTCTAGTCTCAATCGTCAGCAGACGTCGTGACGGTGAATGAAATTGGTACCTGAAATTTTATTCGGCATCTCGGGGTATCGATGAGCGTCTTGGTTCTGCCTCAGTGACAGATTTGAAGCGGCAAGACCAAAGACCGACATTCCCCCGATCCGATCCGGAGTGGCAAGAAAACACTCCTCTCTTCTCTCCTCCCCATTATCAATGGCTTCACAGCAAGGCATGAGACATCAATTCATTCAAATGATCACATGGCCGCCACTGGTTGACAAGTGCGTGGGGTTGAGCAAGACTCTGTTGCGATCCTGCTGCTGCCTCAATGCTAAGGTATCGAGGATTTTGAGCACCTGAAGCAACATACTGGAATGGGAGTTTCAATTAATACATTGTTGAAGTCTCATACAATGTTGATTCTTGTTATGAACGCGAGATTTGGGTTCTACAATGCAGCTACTTTCATGCCATTGTTTTCATCTGCATTCAGCAACAAAGGATGAAAGGAAGTTTTCTATCCAGGTGTATTTTTTACAAGATTTCCCCATTTTCTTGTTCTATGAATGATACTGTGCCTTGAAATCTGATCCTCCAACATTGCCATGGCAAATCCAAATGTTCCAGATCCTCAAGCCTCGAAGAAAGCCTACGAGAAATTTGTCAGGAATTACGAATATTGGCGACGTTACAATGATCCCAGCATAGCCAAAGATGCACCAAACTTGGATCTAGAACAGTATCGAGGTTTGCCACTTCTCTTTCCCGAAGTTCGTCTATGGCTGTAGAGCATGCTAAACAGAACATAGCTCACTATAGGTTGCATAATTATGTCACGGCCAACCCAGCGGCCAACCCACCTCCGCCAGCACCTCGAGCTCCTCAGCCCATAAGACAAATTGTCCCTCCTGACCCACGACCTAGAAACAATGAAGAAGGAGAATTCCTTTTGCGAACAATCCCAGAGATCATGACAGATCAACAGCCAAAAGCCAATTGGAAAGGGAAGAGAGTCTTGGGGAAAGGTGGGAATGCGATAGTTGGACATTGGTCTTATGACACTTCACAACCGCCTCCTCACCCACTCTACTGCGATGTGGCCGTAAAAGAGACATCCAATTCAAATTACGAATTAGCGCAGGAAGGGTTCATCATGGAACATCTTGGGAGATCCAGCTCCGAACACATTGTCAAGCTAGTCTGTACGAGACGTGAAGCCAATCCCGGCGAAGAACAAGATCCCACCTGGAATGAAAAAGTTAAGAGACTCATCATGGAGTATTGCTCGGAGGGAACGCTGCACCAGCTTCTTGACCGAAGAATAGCCTCGTGAGTAATGGTTCTGGACGGTAATTGACTCCTCAAAGTAGCCCTGTATCTGACTTTACGACAGGCAACAACCGTTTCAGGAAAACACCCTCTGGATGATATTTGAATGCTTGGCAGATGGAATCAGCGTTATGGAATATAACATCGAGCTCATAATAAACAATATGACCAGGAAGGCCGAACTGCGACCCAGCTTCCACCGTGATTCCGATGTCCACGAAGACGATTTTGAATTCGTCCATTTCGATCTGAAGCCAGCAAATAGTAAGCACATCCACCTTCGTTGAGCTATCCCTTCAATGCTAATTTCAAACTTACTAGTAATGCTGGAGAATTCGCGCACACACCGTGACACTCCCGTCTGTAAAGTATGCTATCTCTTCGTCTCTTGAGTACTCCCCTGACCTCCATCAGATAGGAGATTTTGGTGTAAGTGTACAGAGCGACCCAGATCCTCCATGGTCAGACGCAGTCCTCCATGGTTTCCGGAGAACAGGTACCAGAGGCTTCTACGCACCCGAACGTAAGTCCAACATCACTAGAGATTCCCTCTTCCGCTTTATCTCAGCCCCAATCCCTCCGGGAAACCAAATCATTCATGACCAACAGTCTGACTTCTCCCTAATTTAGAATTCTCCCCTCGCTGGAACGCCCAAGACTGGAAAACTTCTGGCGTCTGCGGCGAATACTCCTACAAAACCAACATCTGGCAAGTCGGTCTAACCATGTACCTCCTCGCCACTCTCCAATTCTCCCTAGACCACACGACCCCCTACCTGCCTGCTGCACCTCTCCTCGAAAAGCCTCCCGGGGGACGAACTTACGGACAAGACCTCGAGCAAGCTCCCTACAGCAGAGCTTTGATCGAACTCATCCTCTCCTGCCTCTTCGAAAAACCAGCTCTCAGGCCAACACTCGAAGATTTGAAGACGTTGGTTGTGGTGGGCATTGAAGTTACACGTCGACAAGCTGCTGAACCTTGGTCATCCTTCGCAGCTCCCGAACCTATGATACCACTTTCGCCTGCGGCCGCGGCAATAGCTGCTGCTGCTGCCGCCGTGCCTGTTGCTCCTCCTGCACCAATCATTATTTTTATCCCCGCTCCCGCCGTACCCGTCGTACCCGTCATACCGGCACCGCAAGCTGCCGTCGTCGCTCCGGCTCCGGCTCCTCCTCCTGTACAAACTGCGGTGTTTAAATGCTCCTGGACTTGTGGCAATAAGAAGAGGCTTCCGATTACTACTGCATTTCCACGTTGTCATTTGCACGCTAATTTGAATCGGTTTCCTATTATCTAGTTTGTCATGGAAATTACATTTTGGTTTTGTAGGTTCAACCAAAGTCCTCGTAATAGGTTTTCTTTCCACAGTATTGAGTTCAATTTTCAATTCAGTTTATGGCGCCAATGTACTGTTCTCGTGTATGGCGCATTGGCGCCTCTAGTGATACGATGACCGAAACCTTCTTGAAATCACAATAGTGTCTGTGTCCGGCTCTCTTTGTTTCTCGCTTGCGGTGAAAAGGGGCTGGGATGCCGCTTTCATGGCAAACAATGGGACAAAGAAGTCTCCTTGGATGACCGCACCCGCGCTTTCTGAGAATCGTAGGCATTTGATTACCTTAGTATAATCTTACACTTCAAATCATTGTTCGCGTCGTGAGGCAAGATTGGCAACCAAAACCGCTAAAGATGGCCGCCGTCCGGACTCCCTCGGAACAAGCAGAGCTAGACAGATTAGTCCTCACTGTCAATTATTGGCGAGCCTACAGAGGCCAAAATGAAGCCACACTCGAAGAGATCCGAGAATACCATCGCCTAAAGCCTTTCATTCGTACACAAATTGATGCAGATCCGGATCTACCCAGTACCATCGTATGGACTCCAGGAGCTCCTCTCCCTGTCGGCCCACCTGTGTACACCAACGCCCAACAAGCTTTTCTGGACACGATACCCGCAAATCTACCCGCAACAAATCAATACTGGAGAGGAACAAAGTATATTGAAGGAGGGAATAATGTCCGTTTGGGCGTTTGGGAATATCAACCTCCGGCTGGGGTCGAAGATCGCAAAAAGAAATTCAAAAAGGTCGTTGTGAAGGAACTCCTCAAACCCAAGGAGGAACTAACTCTCGAAAGCGATAATTTGACACGCCTGAAGTATGCGATGTCTCCTCATATCTTGAAAACGCTATGTCCGCCAGAGAGGTATGGTCTCAGTGCTCCGGAAGCGAAGTGGGAGTATACCGTCAAGCGGCTTTTCTTAGAGTACTGTCCACATGGAGATTTGTTTGACTTTATGGAAATAAGGAGATTATCGTGAGTTTATGGACCATTGAGCTATCAAAATTGTCGATCCAGAGCTAATGGGAAGATAGGCAACGGCGATACGATTTGTTTACTCTTTGGAAAATGTTTGAGTGTCTTGTGGATGGTGTTTGTGCTATGCATTATGGAGACGACCCAATCATTCCGGATCCGAGTGGAGATGCGGATGAATTTTTGATTGAGGCAGAAGACGCGTGGTTGAATATTGTTCATTTCGATATCAAACCTGAAAATAGTATGTCTACATTCGGCGTTGTAATAGCATCTTCTTGTATATAGGCTAACCAAAGATAGTTTTAGTAGGAGACCGAGACGGGCAGCACGTTACTCCAGTGCTTAAGGTATGTTTCCCAAAAGATCACAGTTCTTCCACATCTGACAGCCCTGCAGTTCGGAGACTTTGGCAAGAGCCAGAAATACGGCACCGCAGAAAAGCAAGATATATCAAACGGGATGAAAATAAAAAGAGAAGACTGGAGAATATCTGGCACAGATACCTACTTTACCCCAGTACTTCAATCTCCTCCAAACCGTCATACAATCACTAATGAAACCCCAGGAACAGTTCTCCGAAGAATGGGACTACCTAGGATGGGAAACCTCTGAGATAGCAGGCAAATACTCAAGCGACAAGACTAATATATTCGGAGTCGGTATTCTTA
This sequence comes from Acephala macrosclerotiorum, assembly GCA_014904845.1. Taxonomy (NCBI): domain Eukaryota; kingdom Fungi; phylum Ascomycota; class Leotiomycetes; order Helotiales; family Mollisiaceae; genus Acephala; species Acephala macrosclerotiorum. Next base: position 61,830 of record MU119376.1, read on the forward strand.
TGTATATGCTTGTCACGCTTGTCGATGAAGGTATTACTGGTGCTGCGCAGAAGCCATTTCTCCCAAATGATTTTATTAATGGGGCGCGGCCTAAGGGTATCACTTGGGGTCCTAATTTGGCTGCGTACAATGGTATCTATAGCAAGTCTTTGACTGACCTGATATATGAGTGTCTTTATGAGAATCCGTAAGTTTTGTACCTACATCGTTTCACTCTTCAGAACCATTGGAGTTGAGGCTGGCTTTTTTTCTTTGAGTGTATCCCCCTTCTAGCTTCCACAGCTTCTCTCTCGTAAAGAACAATAACTAACTCGGATGTTCTGGAATTTAGAAATCACAGACCAGATCTACAGAGATTGAAGTACGAGACATCAAATGCGATCACTGTACTACAAGAAAACAACGTAGATCCTGAGGAATGGAGACACTTCCTTCACCAGCCACCCGTTGCACCTGTGGTCCAAGCAGCGGGTCTAGCGGTTGCTCAACCCGTTGTAGCTCAACTAGTAGGGGCTCAGTAACCCGTACTACCAGCTCCTGGACTAGTAGTTCCAGCCGCAGCTCCACTAGCCGGAGGCCTAGCTCCCGCCGGCCAAGCAGCTCTCGGACCGCCAGTAATACCACCAGCAAACATGGCTGCACGAAAACACGCACGAGGCAACGCAACATACGCCGAAGCACCAGGAGAATTCTTCCCACCAGGCGTGAGAAAGATGTTTTGTGGAGGTTTACTGCCAAATGGGATGCAGTGCGGGAATAAATTTCGTGCTATTGCGACCGGGAGGCCGAGGTGTCATGTTTGTATACGATTTGGTCGTTAGGATTGAGTATAAGAATATGAGACTTTGGTTGTATGCTGATGTCTTTGAGTCTTTGCATTATGATGAGAGCAATAGACTATGATAATATCCTTGACTTAAACTATCCTACGTTCTTGTATAAGGAATTAGGCACAATCGCTGTTTTCGGAGGGTATGTGACTTGAGTCATTGCCGCGATCATTATTGTTATGCCAGCGTACGGATTCGATGACAAAGAGACCCTCTTTGTTGTAAATGAATGACGCTTCCAATCTTTTGGACTAATTTACATGATGTCTAACAGTCTCTGAGTCTCTGCACTTCGATGCATCCCACAGATAAAGCTCGCAATAGCAACTGCCAAAGCTGCAGACAACGCCGAACTAAAAGAATTCCAAGAATCCGTCAGTGTATGGAGAAAATACAGAAAAGAACCCAAAGTTACCCTCACTCCAGCCCCCCGGGCCCACCTGTTTTCCGAGGAGCCCCAGAAGCACCCGACGCGACCCAAAAAGCATGGCTCAAACAATCCCTCACCAGTCTCCCCAACGCAGAGAAAGGATGAAAAGGGATACAGATGCTTGGATCAGGTGCTGATGGTATAGTTGGGTTACGGCAATGGATTATAGCTAATTAGCTTGACATGTAAGTTGTTCTCTCATTTTCTATGTACAAATGTAAGTTCATATACATCAGTCACTCTCTTGCCGTCCTGCTCGATACCTTCTTGCTTGACTTTTCATCATCATATCAGAAGAACTTTTGGAATCCTGCAAAACCCCGGATTAAGAGCACCGCTTTTACCCAGACCGGTATTGAAGAGAACGTTTGCCCCCGCCGAATATGACTGATTGCAACAGCGAAACAATCGTTCCATTCCTCAACCAGGAGAAGCTCGAAAACGAAGTGGCTTGTATTAAAAATATTAGATAGAAGATAAACATTCCTGTACCGGAAGTACTAGAAGTATACGAGAAAGTTGGTTCATACTATATATGGACAAGACGTGTCGAAGGCGTTTTGGGAAATGGAGCTTGCGGACTGAAAGTCCTTCGTGAAATTCGAAAGATGCCCTACATGCAATCACTTCGGTCGCTCAAGTCAGGCGGTCCTTTAAGCAGTCTCTGCCCATCCTTAAGGGTCAATGATGATTGTGACTGTGATACGAAATGGCAATTGCTGTTGGCCGAAGATCCCCATATGTGTCTTTTGTCAATGGAGACCTTTCCTGTTGGAACATTATCGTTGATCCTGTAGCATTCAAGGTGACTGTGATTACCGATTGGGAATATGGTAGATTCTATCCGCAAGAGCGAGAGATACCTTACTAGAAAAGGCCTATTGCATCAGGGTCTCAGGAAAGATACTGGCCTGAGAACGTCAAAGTCATCAAGAAGTTTTAGGATGATTCCGCTTGTATGGTATAGCTTTGACGCAGAAAGAAAATTTCATTGTGGCTTGGCACATCAGCTTAAGCACATTAGGAGTCAAGGCTCTGAATGAAGAGACTGCTTTGCGACATGTACCAACCCCCGAGAACAGCCTGTGGCCAATACAAAACCCTTTCCCCAAGCCTCCCGCCCGCCAGAAACACCTCACCCATCTCATTGCCTCCTTTTACTCTCGCACCCTCGCGAGAATGTCAAAAAGCAAGAGGGCAACATCTGGCAATCGTTAGAAGGGCGACGCTTGTGGGGATGTAGACATTCCGAAGATGCAAAAGGAAGGGGCGGTCAGAGAATGAGGCTGACCTATCTTTGTTGCTTCAGCTTAGCTTTTTTATAGAGGTATTGAAAGCGAAGAGACATAGTTCAAACGTGGTAATATAAGTTGTGGTGTAACACGGATAGTGATGTACCGCCGGTGATTCTCGAGAGTCCCATAGAAAAACTTCAATTACTCAACAAAGGTTCGCCGCAGAAGTCTATTCACCATAGAGTATGATAAACTAATAGATCAATCTCTATTAGATTAAATCTAGCAGGAAGGAAGGAGGGATCGGTTTTTGTGAAGTTTAAAGAATCTGAGTTTTATATCTACGGAGTACTGTTCTGTTTTTTGTGCTGTCAGACGGTACCAATACCAGATCAAAAGTAATGACTTATTTGGTACTCAAATCTGCGGCCTTGTATCCTAGAAAATATCAAGACAAAGCAAGAAATTCTCTCATTAACGTTTGATTACCCAAAGTAGATTTGTGTTTCCCCAACACCACAAACTCTTTACCAAGCACCTCTATATATCTGATACCACCCCTCCGTATACTCAATACTCGATTCCTGCTTATACTTGTACTAAAAGATCTTCTCAACAACCTAGATGTCCTTATTCATTTGTGATATAATCTCGCTCTAGATTTCTACCTCAAGACCTCATACAATCTACCAAGCGCTATGATATTCCCAGTACTGCCTCTCAATCCCCAACTCCACTTTATATTTATTTTCAAACACGGCTTCTATCATCTTCAACCATCTCTTCGATAGCCTGACCCCAAAATGGCACTTAGTATACTCCCAATACTCAGGAAAAAACCCCGCATTCTCCCAATCCACAATCCCAGAAATCCTCCCATCCTTGACCAAAATATTCCTCATATTCAAATCGGCGTGCGTAAAAACAATCTTATGATCAGTACGATGCATTAAATCAGGAAGTATCCCTAGCCGTAATGATTCGCTGAATTCTTTCTCGCTAGGAAAAGGTCCTACTGGGTCGCCACCGATGCGGTAATCGAGACAAGGACCCCCAGTTGCGTTGGTGATAGCGTACTTCGAGTTTCTGTCCATTTTTATGGCATGTAATTCCGCGATCCAAGAACGCAAATCCTGGGCCATCTGGTGCATCTCCTCGTCACTGCATTCGTCCACAGCGAGACCGGCTAGCTCGCCTTCGATGCGGGATGTGACGAGGAAGGACTCAGTGCGTGACAGCAGGAGATCGATTGGATGCGGGACGGGGATGCAAGTTTGGCTTCGCACAAGCTTGAGAGCGTTAAATTCTCCAACATGTCGTTCTGCGTGGAATTCTGGTCCGTGTTTGAGGTACATCCCGAACGGCAATCTCTGGATTCCTGTGTTGGGAGACCCATAGAGATATGATCCAGCAGTTCTCAGAATTCTGTATGTTTGAAATCGGATGAAGCCGGGGAACTTGGACCAGATAGCGAGAAAAGCAGTAGTGATCGTCTGTGTGAAGGGGCTGCTGTCTGTGTTTTGGCTTCGGCGTAAGCTTGAATGACTGTTTATCTTGGTAGCGATGTCAGTCCACATTCGAGCTCTAGAGAATCGAGAGTGTATGTCAAGAAGTTCCGGGTCGGGACTCTCGATTCCAGAGTTTGAGTGATCAGCTAGATTACATTTCCAATCGAATCGTCGGTGGGGCGTATAAATTGCCGGAGCTTTACCGCCAATATTGTTGTAGCGGATATCGTACTGGGCAGAGTTAGTGGGGATGAGACCAAGGAGGGAAAGACATCTGAACCTCTGTTCCTTCCAGCTTTTCGAATCTGAATACCCCTCTGGAAAAGGCTATTGCCGCGCCCTTGCTCAAAGTCCATCGATTTCGAGTCTGATTCTCTAGAGTTTGGTCTTTGAGTAGATCTTGGTGGAAAGATGTGGTAAATGCACCAAGCATATCATATAGCCTTTGCTATAAATTAAATCAAAAATTTGCCAGAATTATATTGTCAGGGTTGCCCTACTTCCCGTATACACAATGCGGTCGGAGGAATAATGGGAAACACATCCCAAAGGTTCCAGAACCGGCATTGTATTCCTGTTAGGCAACATCGGCAACCATCTCGTTGCACAACTTTTTCCTTCAGAGTCCAACTCAGATTTCTTGAGTAAGGATTTTCCACATAGACTTGGTGTCATTTAGCGATGTGCTCATTTTATTCTGGGGTTGAAACTTACAAAGTCTTACTAGGTCTTTCCAGTCTTTTAGAAATCGTGTGAAGTTTGCATCACTCCCATTATCGGCGTACGTTTGCAGCAAATATCTTGCAGCCTGGTCGCCATCCACGGCGTCGTTGAGGAATGCCTCAACTAAAGGGAGGTCAGGGTGTACAAGTTCCGAATTTCGAACGATTCTTAGAGCACGGGTTTTATCGCTTTCCATAGCCCTCAGAGCTCCAAAACAAAACAAAGCGATATAAGACTGAAGAGAGGGTGAATATTGGATGAAGGCACGAATGTGAGACGGAGTTGCATCTGGGATGCTTTATTCCACAGAAAGACTCTGCATATGATTGATTCACTAACAAGCGACCATAATTAAATCCACCTTACCCGAGTCGCCGAGTCTCGAAATTTCATCCACTCACCGCTACCTGATATCCGACCGAACCAATCATATATTACATCGATTTTGTCCGCACTTTAATGTAATGGATCATTTGCAGGCACCACCATATGACGCAGCTCATACTCGGAACACTCTTGATTCCTTTCTCGCATAACACGGCCATTTATAAGCTGCGGTAATGTTTCTTTTACTCGAGTATCACGCGACGCTGGTCTAGCTTGGAATCGACACAAATATCACTATGTCAACGCTGCAACCACGATGCCCAATCAGCGAACCACCGCTATGTGCTCTACCTGGGTAAGGTTTAATGAGCGCCTCAAGTGAGGCTTCACCGGCCTCAAAAAAAAAACAAAAAAAAAAAAAAAAAAAAAAATATTGCCTGTTTCAATGCTGCGCCTGTTGCAATAGTGGATTTGATATACGAATATGTGTATTAAGTCCCGGAGCATAGGCCGGATTTACATGAGTTGAAGAGGAGGATTAGGATTGGATTGAAAGATGCGTTGGATAATGGGTCGAAGGCTGAGTGGAAGAACTTTCTACCGGAACAGCCGCTTGTTTTGAAGCATGCTGGACCATCGGGAGTGAGGGGAGATGTTAAGAAGAAGAAGAAGTTTTGATACCTGGCCTACTGTTTGCTTTATATACCTCGGAAGTAAGAGGATGACTGGATGTTGGAGATGTAGGGTAAAAAAAATTACACTCTCGATGCCCAGTGAGCGCTAAGTTGGCGCTGTACCCACCTGAAATTTAGCAACATATGTCCTAAAACGACAGCGCCAATCACTGAAGATCGGCTGAGAAAGGTTTGTAGAGACTAAGCGCCCTGCGCGCTCTGTTAATGACGTTCTTGATCTAAAAGATTTCAAACCTATGTGCAGCGTCAGGATATTCGTAAGGAACATGTAGTAGAGAAGAGAATGAGATCAAGAACTCGAGATTGGTAAATTTGCAAGCTCATCATCTAGTTCGAAAGAAAAATCTCACAAGGCACACTTGTGCGGCAGAATAATAGATGCTGAGGATGGAGACAAGCGAGGAGAACAGTATTACATTCCAGAAATCCACACCCTGACAATTTTATACAGTACAATGGAGCACAAGCATTACACCCTCTCTATCTTCCTCCCCAATAGTCATCAGACATTGAATATTAAAGCCGCGGCATCTGCTTTCACCCAAACACCTAGCCCGTATCTTCGCAACGCCATGCAATGCATCTACTTAGGAATAGCACCCACCAAATCCTGCGCGATAATATCCTCCAACCCAGTTAAAACCTGTCTCTTCCCGTTGTACTGCTCGCTCGTATCATCACCAGTGATCGCCCCATCAAGGACACCACCTACATCTGTAGGCCCATCAGAGAAAAGTTGGCTGAAGTCTTGTTGCAGAGAAGTGACGGTTTGGTCGGGGATGATGTCGAGAGCGTCGTCTGGAAGGCCACGCACCTGTTGTTTATTCGTCAGCTTTTTGGTCTTGGACTGAGCTTATTTTCCGATGGTTATAGGGCCGCCAATTGTGACGGTTCCGGTGCAAACACCGCAGTCGTTGGAGAGGATGTCGTTGCCGTTTCCGAATGTGTTATTATCACTTGTAAATGGTTAGCAGACACATTGAGAAACGAGGAGAAGGAGCACTCACCCGTCGTTTGAACCGGCGCCAGCCCCGTTATTGGAAGCGTTGCCTGAATCTCCGTTCCCGGCGCTGTAATATTAATTAGCATGTGCTTCTGGAAGATTTGTGAGATTCGGGAGCAGAGCTAGAGGCGTGCCAAGATCTCACAATCCGAAATCAACTCACCTATTGTTATTGTCATCGTTGTTACCATTCGATGAAGGAGAACCAATAACAGCTGTCGAGGAGCCAGGTTCCAGTGGGACAACAACCGCATCGACTAGTTCTCCGGCGGCGTCTCCGACATTGGCGATATAGGTACCAGGCGTCCCAGGGTTTGGAGTTCTTCTCACCTTCTTGCCGATCGAGAGACCAGAGTTGCCGGATAGGATGTCGTTGCCTAAAATAGTCAGTCGGTGAACTTGAAGAAAAGATGTCAGCAACTAACCGTTTCCGGAGACATTGCTATTTCCATCGTTACTATGTTTAATCTAATTAGTTCTCGAAATTTCTCTCATGTCGAAACTAGTTTTTCTCACCTTCCAGCGCCGGCACCGTTGCCAGAGGCATTTCCATCTTTCGAGCAAGTTAGACGCTGTTTTTTGAACGTTCAGAATTTGAGGGGGAAAGACATACCATCACCGGACCCGGCTGTGTTGCCATTTCTGGGAAAATTCGTCAGTATTCGACTTCGCTCTCCGTATCACCGACTCAACTCGACAAATTCTTGTAAGATCCTCGCCAGCATCGAGTCTGCATAGAAGGAGTTTAGACTAACCCATCACCGTTTCCTATGAGCGAGTTAACAACATATTCAGTCTGACAAAATCCCACGAAACTATGCACTCGATAAGGTCTCACAGATCCCCGCAAGGGACAGAGCATTTAATTTCGAACAGAAGTAGGGTCACATACCATTCCCGAAAGGCGATCCAACAAGACCAGAGATCATCTCTCCAAGTGTCTCACTACTGCCACTGCTGCCACTGCTGCCACTGCTCCCTCCATTTCGACGACCAATCGAAAGTCCGGAATTACCAGAAAGGATATCATTCCCGTTTCCGAAATCGCTGGAAAAAAAATCAATTAGCACGTGCTCGACAAGTCATAAGCTTCGAACTCATAGTCGCACAAAACAAATAACATGCTTCATGCTCCACAATGGCAAGAAGGGTCGGCAGGGAAAGCTTACTTCTTGTTACCATCCCCGGATCCAGCTCCGGCACCGTCTATTCCACTTGTAAGCCTCACGACCCAAAAAGATGGAAGAGTTCACTTACTGCCAGAGGCGTTGTTATCGTCGTTGTTACCAGCGCCGTCGCCTATTTTTGGTTAGATTTATGTTCAGAATTCCTCCTCATGCTTTCAAGACACGTATCGAAAGCGTGAGGGTATAAGGCTACGAACCATTTCCATCATCCGTGGATATGTTAGCAATCAACTACACCTTTGTTATGCTAGCGAAATCGTAGTCTCATCGCATGTCGAGGGAGGATTCTCACTATTTCCGTTGCCAAATGGACTGAAAATACAACTTAGCAGGAGCATTCGACACTCTTGGTGACATGTACTCACGATCCGACCAATCCAGAGATCCAGTCTCCGACGCTCTCGCTAGAACCGCCATTTCGTCCAATCTTCAATCCGGAGTTGCCAGATTCGATCGAGTTGCCTACATACAGTCAGATGCAGGCCAAGTGGATCAAATCGAGAAGTCCAACCATTTCCAAATGTGCTGTAATCTCGTTAGCATGGTCTCAATGAATCTTGTAAAAGCGGGGACGAGAATTTAACGTCGCGTGAAACAAATGATATGCTTTATGGTCTTGAGGATAGGGAAGGCTTGAGGGATGACTTACTTCTTGTTCCTATCTGAACTACCTGCGTTGGCGCCGTCTTTGATCATGAGAATTAGTTTCACGTTCTCATATATGCGTGTTATGCTTTACTCACTGCCTGAAGCATTTCCATCATCGCCATTTCCTAAAGAAACGTTAGTATAATTAATTCAGCAAGTTAGGCAGGAAATTCAAGTGCTCAGGCGAATAACAAGCGTTCGTTAGGAGCACAGCCAACATTCAGACTCTAAGCCTGAAACGCTAAGAATGAAATGAGGGATTGGTGGAAAGGAAAAGCAGACTTACCAGCTGAATCTCCATTGCCATCAGCATTTCCCTATGACAAAAGTCAGTACCAGTGCTCCTAAAATGCGATACTTTCCTCGGGCGAGGTTAAAAGAATGTTAAGTTTGGGTAGGACGAGCATTTCCGAACGGTGAGCCGACCAAGCTCTCAACAGACTGCATGATATCTGTGGTTTTTGAAGGCTCAGCACCCCAGATACTGTTTGGGACTGGGGCCGCCGCAGCAGCGGTGGCCAAAGCAAAGATGGCGATGAAGGTCTTGGAATGCATTGTGAATGATTGGACAAGTTGAAGGGGAGTAGAGAAGAGGAATTGCTGGCAACGAGGTTCAGGGACTGCTGGTGGGAGATATTGGAATGGTATGGGAAGAGAAATTTGACAGAAAGTGATCGCCCAGCTTGATATATCTAGAAATGAGTGCCTGTCACTTAATCCTATGACGCCCGCCTCGGGTCCTGTACGATATTGACATCGGTGGCTCCTGAAAACCCACTGATAACCATCATAAGATCGAGATGAGAGTCTCCATGTTACTTTGAACCCCATCTCCATACGTAATTACCTAGAGAGGCCTCGGCAGACAAAAGTTTACAGAGTCGCAGCTTCAGACTGAGTCCAGCGGATTCCGTGCTGATCTGCTGATAGTTGACCCGCATCACCAGATAGCAGTATTGAGGATCTACGGACGTCCATGAACATGCCAAGACGTTCCTGAATGAAGAGAACTAAAGTCGGAATGAAGATCAACGAAACAATCAAAAAAGCCACTCGCGTCAGCCCCTTTACTGCAAAAGTATTGTGATTGGACAGTCTGCCGAAGGAGACTGCTCCGTCGTAGATTTTTGTGGTGTTTCCGAAACGCTAAATGCAGATGGCGTCCGGAAGCATCGAAGCTTAAGTACCAATCTGGTAAGCTTCACGACTCATGCAATGGAGATCATCGCCATCGGATGTGAAGTCGCACTGACGGCGGAAGGCTTCAGCCAAACAGGACAGCCGAGAGAAGTGGCGTCATCAGAGTTTGGGTGCGGAGGAGAGTCCATCAGGCATGCGGGAGAGCAGGACCCAACTTTTCTGCAGGAACTTCGCAGTGTGTGGGAGCTTCCCTGTGCTGCTCAGCCGTCCTGCATGTTGCTCCTGAAGATACGCGGGAAATTAAGGTTGATTGTGGGTAAAATCTCCCGTCCATACGTTTCTGGGGAATCTTAACAGTAAATTGAGATCTTCCCAACGGTCTCGCAGCCGTTCCGTGTTTCTTATTACATGAACACCCACATATCCAACATGAATTATAGTGAGAATTCCCTTGTGCAGCACTTTGTGTCCTGGCCTTGAACCCCTATGAGCCCCGAGACCCTGAAGGCTTGGTGAGGCTTTTTTCGAGATGGAGTGAAGTGCGCCTCTGACGCTATAGCCCGACTTCGAGAGAGATTACAGCCTTTGGCGTTGACTTTGGTGATGGCTCCCGATGTGATGAGGTAGTCCTCACAACGATGTCGAGATACCGAGGTGGACCCACTCGTGGAGAAGACGTTAGGAGGAGATGCCGGTGGGGACGTCTGTGCTCCAGAGTGAGGCTGTTCGTTGCAGGACAGAGCGAGGATATTACTGATGGGTGATCAGCAAGCTTCCCAGAAGAGATAGCTGAGGTTTGGTTTTCCAGGCGAGGAACGTTCGGTCGAGGTTGAAGGAAGTTCAGCTCGGAGAAATCGCGCCTAAATCGAAGCGAACAGACGCCATCTTGTCTCGCGCCAAACGCCAACCTTATTGGGGTGTAGATCATCATACTACGCACTTTCCTGGACGACCAATCTCCAGACTATCGAACCTTGACGTCGTGTCACAAAATTTCATCAACGGTCAACCTCTTCACGTTTCCTCAACCTCACGTCGACGAGGCACGGCCCACGTTTTTCATGGGAATGTCAGAATCGCATCACGGCACGGGAATATTACCCTTTCTTGGCGGAAAGACATCGCCGCATTGAGGTGGTATCGCTCTTGTTCCGGTTTGCCAGTATGCGTCAATGACACCGACAAAACTCGGAACACAGTAGTTGTATTGAGGCAGAGAGCTTTGTTCTGTCAAGTCATGCAGTCCTTCCTACACGATGATGCGCCTACCGTTGAGTAATCCAGCCACCCGCGTCAACAGTGGCAAGTGCCAGGCCAAAATCTTTCAAACCTCGAGTACCTAACACACGGATCCAGCTATCAGTCTCGGGCCAACGTCTGTTCCTGTGAATTATGGAGATAATGCAAGTTGCAGATCCTCCGCAGAATATCTCCATTTCGTCCTCAAGACGTATCTTGCTCTTTCTAAAACAGGAAGAGAGGCTCCATTATTCCTATCTGATATTTTAAAGTTTTAAGTTTTAAGTTCTTCTTCGCCGCTCGGATTCTAATTTCCTGCACAAATCTTCGATTTAGATCTCGTCCCGAGTGAGCCCAAGTGGAGCCATTGCGGAGTTCAGATATTGAGCCTCAACTCTAAACTGGGGTCTGGCCTATGGAGTGCATTGCTTTCCAATCGTCACCATCTATGATCTGCAGACAATAAGACGGACAGGCTGCCATCGAGAAGGATCAACAGTTACGAGAGAACAATTTTAACAACGCTGGATTGCCAGCACCACGTATGAGCTTATGATATCATGCATCGCAGATTTGGTCTCCCAACTCTTCCTCGGGATCTCTCCAGCTCTTTGGTTATGCATGGCTATCGGGTGCAGAGAACCACTTACGCGTGATTGATACGCCGCTGAACATTGTATGTTTCTTCCGATTAGCACACCGTCATTTATCCCGCGTCTGATTTGAGCTTGGCCTACAGGAATATCTTTCAACAGAAAAATGAATAGAGATATAAGGAAATGAACAACTCCCATGTCAGCCTCTATCCATCTCCAGACTGCCTTCTACCTCTTCGTATCTTAAAGCCGACCATTGCTTCCTGCCTTCTTCGACCTCTTCATCCTGCCATCCACAATGAAGGCATCTCTTTTGTCTCTGGCTATCCTGGCCCTGACCGCCAGCGAGGTTGCTGCATTCCCAGCACTCGCCCAAGAACATGCTGAGCGCCTTGTCGCATCACAACGAGGCAAGCGCAGCACTCTCGCCCGAAGCGCCCACAAGAAGCGAGTCACTTTCGATGCTGCTTCACAGTATACCTCCACCACCGGTGCTCACGCATTCGTCCCACCCAACTTCGCAGCTGGCGACGTTCGAGGTCCCTGCCCGGGATTGAACGCTGCTGCCAACCACGGCTATATTCCACATAATGGCGTTGGAACACTTGGTGACTTCGTCAATGGTACCAACGAGGCCTATGGTATGGCCTTGGACTTGGGTGGTTTCCTCGCTGTCTACGGATCTGTTTTCGATGTAAGTTCGGACTTCCTTTCCCCAACCCGCCACAACAAAATCTAATCAGCTCTCCAGGGCAACCTTCTCGGATACTCGATCGGCGGCCCAACCTCCAACAACCAACTCCTTCTCAACAACCTCCTCGGCCTCACGGGCGCACCCCAAGGCCTCTCAGGCTCCCATAACAAGTACGAAGCCGACACATCTCCAACCCGAGGCGATCTCTATTTGTACGGCAACGCCTACGAAGTGCAAGTCCCCCAATTTCAACAATACTACGATGCACTCGTCGAAGGAGTCGATGCCGACACCCAATACGCTAATCTAATCGACTTCCGCATTGCTCGCTTCAACGACTCCATCACCCGCAACCCATATTTCTTCTACTCTCCCTTCGCCGGTGTCTTGGTCTCGCCTGCTGGCTTCAACTTCCCAGTTAGAATGATGGCCAACCACTCGGAAGAATTCCCAGAAGGATCTTTGAGCAAGGCGCAACTGATGTCTTTCTTCTCTATCACCGGCAAGAGCGGAAACTTCAAATACAGAGTTGGTCATGAGCGGATTCCGGATAACTGGTACAAGCGCGCTATCGGCGATGAATACACCATCCCAGGGTTCCTTGCCGACGTTCTCGACTTTGGCGAGAAATACCCTCCTTTGTTGGACGTGGGTGGAAATATCGGCAAGGTTGATTCCTTCACTCCTGTGGATATCGGATCGCTTACCAAGGGCGTATTTTCTGCTGCCGATCTTCTGCAAGGAAATAATCTTGAGTGCTATACTCTCCAGATTTCGCAGGCTGCGCTGCCGGATATCTTAGGCGGTGCTGAGACGGATATTGGTGATTTGACTCAGGTTCTTAAGCCGTTGAGTGATACTGTCGCGGAGCGGATTCTTGGGTTGGGCTGCCCTAAGCTTGACAGCATTGATAAGAGCCAGTACAACATGTTCCCGGGTTACAATAACTGCCCCAACGGATGCTCTGGCTACAAGGCATAGAGGTCTATGCGAGTCTGGTCCCCAGGCGGGAAAGTAGATAGAAGAATAGGCGTTCTAATTATTGTCATTTTCTTTCCTTGATGTTTGTGCTTGTGCGAATCTCGGAATCTTGTCTGGTCTGGGGAATGGAAAAGAGGTTGGTTGGTGTTCAGTGCTTTCTGTATAGATAATTTGCATAATGTCTGATAAATAATGACTCATGAAATTTATTTTACTTCCTTTTTTAACTTTGATGATCTACTTGCTTGTTTACGGGCTTTTCTTCGATATTAAGTGCATAGAATTTATGTGTTTGATTAAAACGACTTCAGCTTCGAGTGAAGTTGAGCTGCAAAGAATTGTCACAATGAAGACTTCGCTGCTTTTTTTCTCTTTTCGTGCGATCTTTGTTTCCTCGAAACCATTCATAAGTTCTCTGTTTCCTTCAGGGCATTGCCCCATTGTTCAGTAGCTCGTATTTAATTTTCCAGAGCTTCATCAGCCGTTTATCATGCTCTAAACCCTTAAAAGAGGGGTTATTATTCGGTACTTGGAACCAAGTCGCATTTTCTGCCTCTACTTTGCGGCATCGTACGTAAGATATGAATGCAGGTACAGCGGAAATATCTCATTACTCTTCTAGCTTATGGGTTGCTGTTCATGGTACCGTGCTGAGGGAGATATCTTTGACTGGGTTGAATATAGGAGTTCGTCAGCTTTGTGCTTGTCTTGAGATTAGCTTTGAGGTCTCTACTCGAAGTTTATGCTGCAATGTATGTGGAAATATGAGATATGATTAGAGAACGGATAGAGGCCATAATTGATCTTGCATATCGTGCCAACAACCTCGAAGACAAGATCCGTGCGTTCTACAAAAGCCTACCACCTGATCTATGAATTCAAAACACCTCATACGTGCAATTATGCCCACCTCCAAATGTTTTCTCGTTGAAGTAAGTGTCAGACGGATTCTTCTACGACGGATTCAATTCTAACAGTTCCTTTCTGCAGTATTTTGTATCATGTATCACTCATCCTCCTCTGCCGTCCATTACTCTTCGCATCCATGGCCACCCAAAATAGCAACCACGATTTCAATATTAGAGCTCGCAAGATCTGCGTGGATGAGATGAGCAAGATTAGCGAGTTTCTCAAGGCACGCCATCGGACTCTCAGCTTCAGAATTTAAACGTATCTTGTCTCATATTGTGTTTACACCGCCGCTATAATTGATATGTGCGAGATCAAGAGCCAGGACTAGGCTGCGCACGGGGCCCCCATAGGGTAAGGTTTCAAAATTTCCCCTATTTACGGGGAATTTATAAGTAAGAATATATTATTTTTTTTATTTGTAATTTTTGTTATAAGTTTCATAATAGCTTTATAAAAAATATATAAAATTTAAAAATATTTATATTAATTTTTATTTTTATTTTATATTTTTTATATTAAAATTAAAACAATTTATATATTATTTATATTATAAATAAACTAATAAATACATAAAAAAGCAATATTAATAAACTTTAAACGTTTGGAGATTTTGAAGTAAGTATCGATCCTCTAAAAAAAACATCGCATAATCGGAAGCGGAAGCATTTTTACTCCATCGAAAGAGCATGTACGATAGATCACCTTATTAGCGTTTTATTGAAGCTTTAAAATATGGCTTATCGCTATCCAAATTTTGATGGGAATATCCCCCTACAGAAGTCATCCGCTGTGGGTGCCTGTTTTATCCTAAAACAGAGAATCGGGTCGGCCCTTTTCAATTCAGGATGTCTGGAGAATACTCGCGAGAGTTAACAGCCGGCGTTAGCTCCGGGGCCGGGAGGTGGAGGGGCTAATTTAGGGTGTATATATCACGAATGGAAGTGTATCACATTGCTGAATTCAGGAAAGGCTGCAGCGTGGTGTCTGATCAAATTTCAATGCACCCCTAACACAGGGATTTGTAATTGCTTTGCATATGAGCTTAATGCTGCGTACCTTGGGAGGAGTCGAGCTGCGGTGTTATGCTGTGTCACATATCAGTCCAGAGTTGAGTGAGCAAAAGTACAGCACAAAACATCTAGCGAGGTGGGTGATAATCGAGGCCACTGATGAGGTGGGGGTTCTCTATGTATCACGAAGATTTGAGTCTGAACCGAGCCAACCATTTAGCTGTGACTCAGAACAACATAGTTGCTGGGCGTTTACTACGGCTGTTGCCTGAAGTTTCCGTAACGTAGTGCGGGCACCAATAGTACCATGTTAGAAAGAAAAAAGGCGACGAATCATTGATAGCAGGTTCGCAAGGTTTACAAGTGGCGTGTGGATTCCGGAGAACAGGCGGGGGAAAGGGTAAGAAATCCTTGCACAAATCGACGTTTCTTGGACGCTGGTTCGTGCCATGTTTACATGGCTCGGTACGACCCGAGTCTTTGATTGTCTCACCACCAACAGACAACAGTGAGGCTCAAGTTGGAGCCTCACACCAATACTACATCCCAACCCCGACCCAGAAGAAAGAGGTTAAAGGCGACCACTCACGCCATAAGTTTGATTAATTCTCCTCATCGCCGCTTTTTCGCCTATCTCAATTGCAAGTATCTTTCCAAGCTTTCATCGAGGTAAGTTTAGAGCGCTAGTTAGGGATCCATTTGAAACTAGCTGACGCTAGTGCAATCCCCCAGATCTAGAACACCGCCAATTCTGAGAGGCTACCTATTGTAACTCAACAACAAATCACTTTGTAAAGATCTGTGCTAATTCTATCTGTGAAAGACAATGTGCACGTGGATGGAACGAAAGGTGAAGGCGGGGAAATGCAAAGCTATGCCACGACATACCCACACCGAGACGGAAATCGTAGAACGTTGCTCAAATTCTCCTGGGCCGGGTAAAATGTGCGACAAGCCAGAGCAGGTCAAAAGCGAGGATCTTACCATTACCAAAGCTGGGGAAGACTGTGATCAGTGTAACTAGGCTGAGCCGTGACCATCACTTAGCGTTACCCTGGTCGAGCGAGGAATGGAATTTGTCTTGTGATGATGGAAATCGCGGCGCGTTGGATAGCTGGTGAGGGGTAACGTACATTGTGTTGGAACTCGAGAGCTTAAAATTAGTGTTTTAACGATTAATTGATAACTGGTTCAAGATGTGTCTCCTGCACGAATTCCCAATGACCCCTTGTAAGGCAAACTGTCTTCAAACTCGAGATAGGATATCATCAAAATACCGAGGAGCTAGATCTATTGTTAGCCGCAAGTCTTGGACGCTTCTAGCTCGAGCATCTAGGGCAAACAACATACCACTATTCTCAATTTCACTAGCAACTTCTGCCGCCGAATTGAACTCTCCTTTCCAACATTTCCGTATCACCTGTCCAAGCGTCACTTCCATAACATCAGGGTACTTTCCTTCCTCTAACCACGAGTCGATTATCTCTTCGTCAATGCCATTGTAAGGTCTCGAGCACGTTACTATTTCGTAGATAGTTGAGCCAAGAGCGTGGAGTTCAGCCCGAATCGTAGGATCCTCAAGTTCCCTCTCATCAGGATGATGGAACCCGGACCCCGCCCAAACGGTTGCTCTGTCTTCATCAATCGCGGAGCCTGCAAAGTCACAAAGCCGGATTGTCCTTTTCGCATCTAACAAGAGGTTCCGCCCACTTAAGTCAGCGTGGCGGACGTTCTTCTGGTGGACATAGTGGACGACGTTGGCAACATCTCGAGACCAGATCACTCTCTCCTTCAGCGAGGCTGTGCCACCCCCAGCATAATATTCGCGAAGGCTACCATACGATGCTCGCTCAAGGTGGATACCATAGTCTTCGATCCGCAAACATTGTATGATGTTTCGGTGGCTCCCTAATCGCTCGTAGACCCGCTTTTCAATCGCAAGGTCTCTGATAGAGGCGGGCCTGGTCGAGGGCTGCTTGATCAGTTCGGTTGGGCAGTGTGGGATCGTATAAAGATACCCAGAGCCGCCGGATTTGAAGAAGCGAGCATTCGGGAGATGGTCAACATAGTGAAGTAGCCGTTGGTCGTTCGTCATGATGTTCATATCTCCAGCGTAAGAAAGAGTTGTAACATGTTCACAAGTAAAATGATAAATGCGTGTCCATAACTTGGAGCACCGAAGTTTTGCCGAGGTCACATGTTGCTCTTGTGGCATTTCCCGTCAGTATCAGAAAACCTTAGGAAAGTTGCAGTCGAAGGGGAGGCAGCCTTGTCTGCGGAATCGAGAAACTTTCTCCAGTATGTTGAGCCAATCTTGCGCCTCGAGGACTTTGATTGTTCCTTGGACAACTACTTAGACGGGTTGTTCACACCATCGAAACCCTGCTCCTGCTGCGGCCTTTTCCAGATACAGACGCTTCCTTCCGGAGGTAATGCAAGAAGGGCCGAGCCGAACGGTATCATTCTTTTGACAACAGTTTGCAGCTGCTAGCAGAAAAGATGGCGTTTACGCCCCGTCGTGAAGGGATTCCTTACTTGTCATGATTCGACGATGCATGCATGCCCCTACGAAACCACCCATAGGAGAGATTCTCCTACGCTATAGGAGGATCTCTCTTATAACTACCAATTTTTGACCCCGTTGCAGCTCTAAAAGGTCTGATCGCAAGGTTTGCAGAGCTTGAAACTGCTTAGCTAGGCCCTTCGAACCGAATTATTTAATGGACTAATCACAGAGCTCGAAAATACCCACTTTAAACCCTTGTAGCACATTACTAGGGCTTGAAACTGCTTAATAAGGTCCTTCGAACCGGACTGCTTAAAGAACTAATTACAAAGCTCGAAAACACCCACTTTAAAGCCTTGTAGCACATTACTAAAGCTTAAAACTACGTTAATAAACACGTATCAATATTTCGAAAGACAAAGGCCTTTACAAGTACTTAAAAGCTTTTCGTTTAATTGCAAATTTGAAAAATAAATTTTCTCTAAGTCCTTTTCTTTTCTTTCTTCCTTTATATTACATAAAGTAAGTTTCTTTTCTCTTTTCCTCTTCTCCTCCTCCTCTTCTCCTTCCCCCCCGTTTTACGGCTTTTACTAGCTTACAATAAATAAAATACTATGAGAGAGTTGGAAGGCAGTAAAAGGCTGGGAGATTGAGAGAGACTGTGAAACTGTGAGATTGTAAGAAGGCGTAAAAGTGAAATGAGATCGCATTACGTAGTAATAAATTCTGAAACCAATGCTCTAACTGTCCACTTGAGTCCGTGAGCTTCAAGTCTATGCTTTCAATCCTACCCCTATGAGTCTTATACTTGTTGTAAATCTCCCGCGCCCACTCTCTAGCAAATAGTCCGAGTTGGGCCCATCTTTGCTAATTGCCCTTTTAAGCAGTCTGTGCGTGTAAGAAAAATTATTTTACGGGTGGTTTCGTAGGGTCCTTGAAATCTCATACTAATTTATTTATAAGTGGAAGGGGCATGAGGTTCGGCAGTGAGCGGTCGGAGGTTTGTTGAAGAGTGAGGAGGGAGGATGCGTGATTGATGAAAAGCACTCGTCTGGCCTTGAAGCGTGAGATAAGTTCGATAGAGTGTCAACGAAATGAGGGTTCTTAGCATGTCCGAAAGTGTCAGGGCAAGCACGACGCCCTTCCAGCCACGTGATCTCTGCCGAACTTAGAAGTTTCCGTCCATGCAGAAGGTGCTGTGAGTCTCCTCCGCCATTTGTCTTATTCGAGCACCCAGGTTTTGTTCTTGTCTCGCCGAAGATTGAGGGTCGCACATCTTGCAAAGTCCGAACTCCGGTTTTGTGATTACGAAGTTCTCCATTCGTACGAACTGACCAATCAAAGTGACCAGGGAGTCAACAGTGTAAGTATACATGGACCCCGAAAACATACAGACTCTGTCGTGTGCAAGCATTGTATCATCTGCGAGCGAAGGAGGCTCTGACCACAACGACCTCTATAAAGTCCCCACGGCGCACATACTAAAGGAAGCTGAATAAGTAATCTGCTGTTTGCAATTTCTCAACGATATCTTCCACATCACAACAAGTCTTCGCCGGGCCTGCATATCTCATCATCGACATGGATCAAGGCCACCACGAGCTTTTCCCCCGCCATCGAAAACGATCACTGAATGAATGATTCCTCCGGGAACACTATGACTTTGTCGGTCGAATCCCAAGACTTATTACACCCAAGCTCTGCGAATGATCTCATGTCCGACCAAGCATCCAGTGCACATACTGCAATGGAATCTATTCACAAGTGTTCGAGAAAGGGTGTAACTAGTTCGAAAACGCCGTCTACAGGCCGAATGTGGCGCACAGGTCTCTTTCAGAATGTTCCTTGGGTGGGGATTGCCGTTCTGCTACTTTCATTGCTATCAACTGCAGCCAGTGCAATCGTTCTCGCGACCTCAGATCAAGCAGCCGTGGCAACCTAGCCGGTCTCTCCACATGTCATACTTGCTGTGCTACCGGTTATCATGACAAGCTGCCTGAAGTTTTCTCTCTCAAGCGGCGTCACGATATCATGGTGGTACCATGTTCTGAAAGCAGCACCGCTAGCTGACACTCATCGATTTTGGGATTTCGGCAACAGTCTCTGGGCTGCAGCCACTGCCGGAAAACAGTTCAACCCCATATCCATAGTGACTATCCTCATCACACTCGCAATGATCGAAAATCCACTTGTGCAAAAAGTTTCCACCGTATCCACAAGGCAGGCCTCGATGTCGATACGCATCACAGCATCATTGGCCGCGAATCTTCCTCCGGGGTATACAGCAATGAGCACTAGAGAGTTCAGCTTCCCGACGACACCTAGTACAGAGTTCTCTAATACGTACATTGAATACGCTACCCGTTCTCCAATGTGCAAGGTATTCAAGGGTGTCCAGGGAGATGCGAAACAAATGTCCCTGGTGTCGTATTTAAGGTTGACTGTCAGTTATTCAACATGCCTTTCCCTATGGACGGTTACGAAGGCCTGAATCTCCAACCGAAAAGCTCAATTCATGGCCAATACGAGCTGGAGCGGAACATTTGGTAGTTATAGCACAGAATATTACGAGACTCTTACCTTAAATGCCGGCTGGGCAATCAATACCTCACTGCCGACATTCGCCAATCGAGTCTGCAATCTTTCGTTAGCTGTAGTTTCGTACCCTCTGAGTGTAGCAAACAGTAATGTCACTCTATCAATACCGCCTGGGACCAATCCTGCCGTCCTTGCTCTCTTACCCAAGGCTCGCACCGCTGGAAACTCAGTAACGGTTTCGAGTCCCAGAAATGCTTCTTCTGTAACTCCTTCACTTCGGCATAATAAACATCTTGCGGAACCGGAAGCTGTGCCCATTTTTGCAGGATCTTGGAGGCGGCGGGGCTGGGTCGTCCTTGGAGTTGGGCTTTTATGGACCAGGGGAGGAGGGGACGACCGTATTTTTGAGGACAGTGTTGGTACAGATGGTGTACTTGTCTTCCGAGTCGAGCAGGAGACCGTTCATGTCGAAGAGACAGGCGCGTATTGGGAGGAAGCTGGGGGATTCTTAGGGGATTTTTTAAATTTGGAGGGTACGTACTCTCTCTTTGGGTTTGGTACAGACATCGTGAGTACGCCCGTAAACGTGCAGATGTAGAAGTTGGATGCAGATCTCAAATCGTTGCTCGCATAAAATATGGAGGGGCAGTCCTTCAGTGAAACTTATAGGGGGTCAGGGGCATAGTTCCGCTCTAGCTTTAGCCTAGTTTGTTTTTCCTTGAGCTGCCAACAACGTCTCGACAAAATCACAATATGACGACCAGAACAAAACGATTCCAGCGAAAGCCTGCTGAGAAGACCGAGGAACCTTTGAAGGAAGAAGAGGAAGAAGAAGAAGTGACCAGGTTCTCACCAAAGGAGGAAGCAGTATGCACTCTCTCCAATAACTGTCCCAAACGAGGCTAATAATCTGGCAGGCACTCTTTATAGAATCTAATACCTAAAAGATCGCCGCAAATAACCTTTTCGCAAAAGCCTCTTTCCAAAATGCGATTAATATATACGATCAAGCGCTGTTTACACATCCTAATTATCTAGATTACGAGGCCGTGGTCCTAAAGAACAATATCACAGTATGTTATCTAAAGCTCGGAAACTAGAAAAAAGCGATTAAAGCTGCTATCGCTGCTTTAAATAGACTTGATAAGATATATAAAAAGGGCAAAAATGGGCCCAAAAAAAAGAAGAGGAGAAGCTAAAAGAGGAAGAGGCAAATGGAGAGATTATTAGTTAAGGCACTTTAAAGGCAGGAGATACTTTAAATAAGGGGAAGCGAGAGGCAGACATCGGGAGGATTAGAGCGAAGGCTCTGACGCGGAGAGCGAGGGCGAAAGATGAGCTGGGAGGATGGGCGAATCTGGCGGGCGCTGAAGAGGGTAGGTTGTGTTTACTCGTAGCATTTTGGCAAAGCTGATGTGGTACAGATTATAAGACGTTGGAGAAGATGCAGAATCTGTCTATAGCAAATAGGAAGATTATTCAGCGGCAACTGATACTCCTACCGCCAAGGACGAAAGCTGCACAAGAGAAGGAAATGGGCGATATGATGGGGAAGCTAAAGGAGGTTTATGTTGCCCATCCCACATGAAGTACATCTGCTGACCCGGAATACCTTGGAAACGGCATATTGAAGCCTTTTGGTCTCTCTACAGACAATGTCCTGTTGCAGGAGAATCCAAACACCGCAGGATACAGCATGAACTTCAACCAGGGTGGACCGGCAAGCAAATGAAGATACCATTTTGCTAACGCCATATCTTCGAATCTTGATTCATAGCATTACAAAACATTGGATGTCTGTAAATGTGACATTTGACTCTTGATTTTTCATCACACAGCAGATGCAGGGACAGTCAAAATCCATTCACTTTATTGTAGGTGGATCAGATCATCGATTGATTGAGGGTGGTCACCTACATGATATAATTCAACTTTGTAGATGGACCATCAAGGACTCAAAGGATGTTAGTCTAATTGCATGGAGCTGGAAATTTTGCCGTATAGCCGTTCCATTACATATAAACCACCTTTCTCACATCAAATACTCTTTTCTTATCCTTCTCATTCTTCATTTTCTGCACACTGCCTGGAAGCACATATCCACGCTGATTGCTCACGACTTTGATACCATCTTTCTTGAACTCAGTTGTGAAGTGTGTGTGCCCAAACACCCACAATTTAACATTGGACCAGTCTTCACCATTGAGAAGGTTAGTCGCAAATGCAGAGGTCCATGGATTGTCGACATGCTGAGGATTGGAAGTTTCTTGTATTGAAGGGGCATGATGGGTGACAATAACGGTTGACCTTTCCGGTTGCTTTTTAGGATTGCCCTCGTAAGCTTTCTGGATCTCCGCAATTTGACCCTTCAACCACGAGATATCCGCCTCGTAGGCAGCATTGTGATTGACAACCGACCAATCCGTAATTTTCTCGAAATCTTTGACTCTCGTTTGCACCACTTGTCTAGCATCGTCTCGGATTTTGGACCATAGGGTACACCCTAAAATCGATATAGAAGAGTTTGGAACATCGAAACGCTTTTGGTGGAGCAGGACCATTCTCCTGTTCAGAATCGGTTCGGTTTCAAGTTTTTGAGCCTGCTCTAGGCCGGCGGTGAATGAAAGACCGTAGAACTCATGATTACCGAGGACAAGAAACACCTTTTCGAAGCCTTGCGTTTGCCGCGCCAGAAAAGCAAGGTAAGAGTCATAGTCGATGAGGCGCCCAATATCGCCGGCGAGAACCAAATATGGAGCTGATGGAGGTATTTCGAAAGTAGAATACTGCTGTCCCACTTCGAGATGCAGGTCAGAGAGGATTTGGAAAGAGTGTGGAGATTTGCTGAACAGGGAGCGGATTTTCTCCATTCTAGAAGGGTGGAGGCAAAGGATTATGAGATAGTATTCGGGAAATTTGCTGTCAAGTTTCCATGGTTCAATGAACTCTTTAATCTAACCATAGCTCCTTGCCGCTGTGTGAGGTCGTGGCCCGAGAAAAATGTTTGAGGAGCATACGGCGGTTAAGTATTGACACAGCGCTAGCAAGGATTACAAGTTTGCTTTTTGGCATTACAACTAAAACGTACTACAAAAACACAAAAAAAAGACAAGTATATAATCCTCTTTTTAAAAATGATTTTAGTCTTTAAATAAAGTTTTTTGGTTAGATATAGCAAAAGTTACGAAATGTTAAAATCGTGTGTGGCGTTCAAACCCTTGTTTAGGCTGACAACACTTAACCGCTGTACCTCCGTATGCGCTGAACATTACCGCGGATCTCTGATTGGCCGCTAAGGGGAACACTAGGCACGTGATCAACCGCGAACCTCAACTTTCGGGTTTGGACGATCCCATAAATTCATGAAACAACCCTCTATCTTAGTATTTCGTCCTCGAATTACAATTCATTTACTACAGCTCATAAGTTTTATCTCTCCGCTCCAATATCACACGAAAATGGAAGCCTTACAACTTAAAGAAGCTCTCCGAATTCTCGAACACGGCGGAATACCAGTGTGTCTCGTTGGAGAAATAGCTCTCAACTACTATAATGTGCCGCGTGTCCTTCATGTTAGTAGTAGTGGCGCCTCTATAACCGTGGAATCGTTCTAATCTCATCGTTAGGACATCGAAATATGCGTACCAGAAGCGTCTGTATCGAAAGCGGCATTGATGCTCCAGGGAACGGGCCTGTTTGAGCCTAAAGCAATCGAAGAGTTTGATATCTACAACGAGTACAAACGGGGTTTTCCCAGGCTCCGTTCCTCGTCATGGATCTCGCCATCCTGCACTCTTGTGCTTCTGGCCGATAAAAGCTATGGGCTTGATCCGCTGGTCAATAATATCGTCTCACGTGGAAAGACTGCTCCGAACCCGAATCCCACGTACAGCAGTCAGATTATGGACCTGATTCCTCCGGCTGAGGTCGGCAACATTCCAATTCCTCGGCTACCATCGCTGTTTGCTGGACTATGTCGGAGGTATCTCGAGTCAAATGACGATGTTGCCATGATTGCAGCAGAGCAGTTGGTGGACGGAATGGATTTGGATGGCGGCTGGTGTGCACGAAATCTCCGCAACACAAGTTTTGAGATCCACCAGTTAGCAAATAGGCTAATTGCTGGCAAGCAATCACGCATCGACGATTTCTCAGAAAACACAGTCACCTGTTTCATTACCAATGCTGAAGAGGCGGAGAGACTACGATCGATCCCCGGATATGAATAGTGTTGGGGAACTTGGTCTGGTAGATACTTAGTCAGCATGGCGCTATCCAGGATAGGCTAAGCTAGCTAGCTATCGCCTTAAGGCTTATTGTAGACTAGATAGAATGCATCGTCTTTCACTCTCTGATATCGTCCCTCGACAAATAGCGCAATCTGTAAACGCGCGATTCGACGACCGTTGTTCAATTCTACTTCCATCCACATACCAAATTTACTTCCGATCGCAGAATTCCTGTACTCAATATTTTATTCGCCTGCAAGAGGTGTTGGATGCCGGCGCTACAGGAAACATACTTACCGCCAGCACCTCATGCTGGCCACTTGCTGTGCCGCGCAGGCGCAACATATCAGTAGATACCAACGCTTGACGCTCTATCCTGTGAGACCTGAAAATTTACCCGCCCGATTGTTTTCCAATCGTTTATTTCTGCATGAGAGGAGGTATCGCGGCGGGTAGCTTACATCCATGTCTTCCTGCGGTTCAAACAAATCAACTCGGCTTCACCGCAACAGCGCCTCAAACCCCCGTGTTTCTAAAATCTCCAAGAGTTGCAACTACCGCCGGGTTTCGATTACCTCTCATTACAAATCCAGAGCTGGAATCTCATTTGCCATGAAAAAAGGCACAGCGAATGGCCTCACATCGAAAGACCAAACTGTTGGAAATGGACTTTGTCAAACGACCATCGACCAGATCGTGGGAGATTGTCAAATGTCCGAAATGGCGTAAATAAGCTGGGGATCTCTCCCAGGGACATTCGAACCATTCCATATCCATTATTGATTGCCACTCTGCCTATTGCAAGCAACCCCATCTTCAGTTATTATCTATTTTCAATAACCAAGACCTACAACATTTACCTGAGCCAGAGTAAAGATCGCCAACCATCCGCCATGCATCAAGCCCGCCTTAATGATGCTGCCATTGCCCTTTCCCAAGTCTTGGATAAGTCCAGCATCACTTTTGGTATATTCGGTGGATATGCCATTGCCGCTCATGGTGGCCAACGCGAAAGCAAAGACATCGATTGCCTTGCTGCAGTAACTAAACAACAAATCCTTGATCTATTGGATGGGAAACAAGGATTCGTTGCAGTTCCTCAAGCCCGTGAGGACTATGTTGCTTTCTTGTGGTCCGACAAGCCGAACAGACAGAATGCGGTGCTTGTGGAGATTTTCTGCGAAAATTTTCCTGGTTAGTTCATCCGGAACATGCCCTTCTTGAGTCTCAATTGGGCATTGGAGTTCTAACAATATTTACTTCAGGGGCAAGACATTCAATGGGCAGCATTCATACAAATGCCGTCCCCATTAGCGGTCAAGCCCTCGGGGACGGAACCTGCTCTTTCCTCGATCCATTCCATCTCTTCAAGGGTAAGCTCCGTGCGGCTGCAACTAGAGCAAAGTTTCATGACTCTGCCGACCTACGATGGCTTGAGACGCGCTATAGCCAGGCAATACAAGCAAGTAGGCAAGAGTTGAACCTGCAATATGTCGGGCTTGCGCTGAAAAGATATCCGGAACTTGAACTACTTTTTACTCGAATTGGTATCGATATCAACGTAGCAAAAAACGCTGCTATCAATTTGGATCCAAATAACCTACCTCGACCCGCACCGGGTGATGTGCAAGAAGGACTGTTGGCATAGATTGCGGGTGTTGGGCTTGTAGAAGTTAGAAAGGATAAAGTAGTCTGAATGTCACAAATCTGGTTCTCAGAACAGCCGTGCACGTGATGCAGTCGCTAGCTTGGAGTAGTTATTTTATATAGTGGGACGTCCCTCGTACCTCGCGCCGTGCCCTGCCTTTGACGACTCGAACTTTGAAATAATATAAAGCTTTTAATCGCACCGGCTCCGCCGGCGCGAGTAAAGGCGTTCCCCCCTTACAACCCCCCTCACGTGGAGCTGGAGCTTGGGCTTTACGAGGAGCTTGAACTTTACGAAAAGCGCTAAATGCCAAAAGCGACACATCTTGGCGTTTCTTGGCGCAAAAACGTGACATTGATTTCACGTGTTATTACGTAAACTCTACGCGGTCTTTTTTTTCCTTAGTGGAATAATTTTTAATTATCGTCAAAAACAAATTATAATAAATTAAATAAAAATATTTAATTTATAATTAATTATTATTATTATTATTATTATTATTATTATTATTATTATTATTAATTATAAAAATTTAAAAAAGTTTTTTAATATATTTAAATTTATTATATAATTTAATTATAATTTTTAAAATTAATTATTAAAACGTTCGAAAACAAATTACGAAATACTAAAATCTTAATTTAATATTAATAATTCAATTTTATTTGCTTTTTTTTAGAGAAAGTATTTATTTATTTACATAATTAAATAAAGTAAATATAAAATTAAAAAGTGAATATTAAAACAATTATTACTAAAAGTAATAAAAATTATAATTCGAATTATTTAATCGATTATTTAAACGATTATATAATTAAATCGATACTAGTAATTCTCTTTTTGAAAAAAGACGCTTTTTTCAACTCGTAAACCAAATACAAAAAAAAGTACTACTACAATTATTAACGCGTTATTCCACTATCAAATACTAAAAAGAAATCTAATCGTAAATTAATTGCCGTTACGTATTGTAATATTTAATCGATCAAATCGAATTTAAAAGTTTTTTTCTAAACTCGATATTTATAATCTTCAAATCAATCAAAAACTCTATTTTCGGGAGCACTAAAAATATCGAAAAACATTAAAAATATCAAAACAATAATTACACGTTTTTCTTTTCAATATTATTTTTTTTAATAATTACTTTTTTTACTATTCTCGTTTTCATCGATTAATTTTTAGACTTCGAAACGTTATATCTATTTCTGTATTTTAATATTAAAACGATTAATATTAACGAGCGATTTAAATACTTTATTAATATTAAATTTAATTATAATATTAATTGAATTATTATTTCTAATAATTTATCGAATTTTCAAGAATTTTTTACGTTTATACAATTGTTTAATAATTATAATATCGATTATAAAACGCTTTTTTTTAATAGTATCGAATTTAATTATTGTAATAAAACTATATATTTTCTTTTCAAAAATCTTTGTAAATAGTTAGTTTCGAGAGCAGTACTAATCACGTGTTTTTTAGTACATAAAAAGCTTTCGCTTACTATAGATTAATTAATAACTTTTTTTATTTCTATTTTAATTGATTGATTAATTGATTTACGAATTACGAATTACTTCGAATAAATCTAATTTACTAATTAAAACGAATTGATTTACGATTGAATTTTTTTGTTTTGTATTTTATTATTTTTCTATATTAATAAAGTAATATCAAGAAATGAATTGTCCTAGTAAACTTCGCTAAGAATTATTTATATGCGATTTGTATATTCTATTTTTTATTACTATTAAAAAAAAATTCAAATTACTAAAAATCGAAAACTGAAAATCAATTAATGAAAACTTTTTATTTTGATTATATTATTCGAAATTAAATAATTTGATTACAAAATTGCGAAATTGTAAAAAAATATTAATTTATAAAAATTACATATT
>MU119376.1:89831-117584 GCA_014904845.1 Acephala macrosclerotiorum
AAAAAAAAAAAAAAAAAAAAAAACTCGCGACGATTATTTACAACAATTGGTTTTATTTTCAGCGAAAATTGGAATATAAAAAAAGAAACTTTAATATGAAAAAAAAAAGAAATTATAGCGTTAAAAAATAAAATTATTTTATTGTTCTATATTTTAATTTTAATTCTTTTGAGAATCGTAATTCGCAAATCGCTTGTAATCGTTTTCAAATTAAAATAATAAAATTAAAATAAATTTTAAATTTTAAAAAATAATACGAAAAAAATTAAAACAAAAAATTTTAATCGAAAAAAATTGATTAAAAAAGTGCTTATTTAAAAAATACATTTTATTAAAACGAACAAACGAACGAAATTTCGAGCAAAAATTAAAACAAAAAAAATTCTACGAAAAAACGATATAAATAAAAACTAATTTTCAAAACGAATTTTATTTAAAAACAATAATTCGAAAATTCGTACTTTTAAATTATTAAATCAATTTTTAATTCAAAAACTAAAATCAATAAATTATTCGTATTAAAATTTATTTTTTTCGATAAAAAACATTTTTACTCTAATTATATTATCGATTTTTTTTAAAAAATCTTTTATAAACAATAAAAATAGTCTTTTAAAAATATAAAACTTCGAAAAATACGTACTCGTATTAAAACTATAAATACTTTTTTTTAGAATTTTTAAAATACTTTGATTCAAAAAAAACAATATTACGACTTTTTTAAAACAATATAACAATATATATAAAAACTATAAAATTATTTCAAAAATCAAAAAAATACGATTTTTACAATATATTAATTCGATTTACAAAAAGCAAATCCGATTTATATTAAAATACAATATCGAAAATTACTTAAAAAAAAAGTTTTATAATATTTTAAAAAAAGAATTTCGCGAATACAATTAAAAATACTATTAAATAAATATAAAATTTTTATATAAAATTATCAATTAATCTACGAAAAATTTTTTAGTAATAAAAACGTATATAAATTTATTTAATCGAATATTCAAAGAATTAATTAAATAAAACAAATTAAATAAACAATATTAAAAACGCGAATTTATAAAAAAAACTTTCAATATATATTAAAAATCGAATTTTCAAAAAAATCGATTACGAATCGATAGAAATATTTATTTACAATTACAATAAAATGTACGAAAAAGCGATTATTGTATATAAATATAAAAAGAAAAAACGGTAATACAATAAAATTAATGATTTAAAATACTCGAAAATTTAATAAAAATATTTAAATATTGTAATACAAAAAATAATTTCAAATATAATCAATAATTTGTTATTTTTTGTTTTACTCGAATTATTTATAGAAAAAATTCAATGAAAAATATATACAATTATTAAAAAAATTTATATCGAATTTCAATTTTCGATTTTACGTATTATTTAAACTTAAAAAACTCGATAAATATTCGTATTAAAACTTTTAATTTAAATAAATAATTTTACTAGAAAATTAAAAAAACTTTTTTTTTTTTTCGTATTATTTAATGATTTGAAAATCGTTTTAAATGTTAATACTATAAAAATATTTCAAAAGTTGAATAGTATTATAATTTTTATAAATTAGAATTAGAATTAGTTTGTTTTTTTATGAGAATATGAATAAAAAGAAAATTTTAATCGTAGACGAAAAAAATATAATAATATAGAAAAAGACGAATATAGAATTTCATATAATTCAACGTCGATTAAACTTTTGTAAAATATATCGTTAATCGTTTAAAAGAATGTAATAGAGATCAACGTTGTATATAACGATTAATAGAGCGAGTAATACTATTTCGAGTATTTCGAGCGAATAAAAAACGAAAAAATCAATTTTTTCGTTGATTACTTTTTCGTGGATTATTATTTATTTATAGATGAATTAATCAATCGTAAGTATTGTTATTGAGAGAACGATTAATAGTATTATAATTTTTGAAATCGTAATCGATTTTCGCAATTGTTTACGCTTAAAAACAATCGATATTAATATAATCAGATTATAAAACAAGTAATTAAAAAATTTTTTAATTACAATTTCGATAAACGTTTTAAGAATGCATAGAAAATTTAAAAATTTGTTTAGTTTATTGTTTAAGAAAAAAGTAAAACTAGTACTAATAAAAAAATTTTAAGAAAATTGAATTTATTGTTATATATTTTTAACGATAATAATATTAACGTTTAAAGTTTTAATAAAGCGATTATTGATAAATTCTACGAAAAATTGTTAGTAAATATAATAACGACAAATATAGTAACAATAAATAAATCGAAAAATAAAATTCAAAGTATACGAAAAAACTTTTAACGAAAAATAAAAATAGAAAAAAAATATTTAAAAATCGAATCGCAATAATAAATTTCATAAAACACTTAAAACGAAAAACGAAAAAAAATAAACGTAAATTAATCGAAAAATAAAATTTTAAAATAATAATTCAATATTAAAAGTAATAATTTTATTAACGAAATCCTACTACGAAAACTTTTTAAAAGTACAATATCACTTTTAAAAATTTAAAAAAAAATGAAAATAATTATTAATACTTTGAAAACATTGAATTTTATTATAGTAATTACTAATTAATAACGAAAAAACAATACTTATTATTTGATTTTAATAAATACTAAAATCGCTATAATAAAAAAAATACTAAAAATCGTTAATTCTATAAAATAATTTTTTTAGAATTTTTATAAAATGTTTAAAAAAACGAGTTAATTTGTTTTTGTTATTAAGAATTTTGTAATACTCGAAACTAATCTCGTAGAAATCGATTTCTTATTATTAATTAAAAGAAAATATATTATTATTACTTTTAAATTATATTTCAATTTGTTTGAATTAATTAATTCGAACGAAAAATATAAAATATTAAATATTGAAACGAAATATTATATTGCTTTTACGCATATAACTCGAGATTTCGATAATATTATTATAAACGTCGAAAACTTTTAATTGTTTATTATTATTAAATAAAACTTCGAATTCGTTGGAATAATAATTATAAAAATAAAAATTAAATACGAAATTGAATATGAAATTTTTTTTTTTTTTTATAAATAATATAAAGAAAATTTTTTTAAAATAATTATTCGTTATTACAATGAAAATGTAAATTGAATATAGAAATAATAATTCGTAAAATAATATATTTCGAAATTTTAAAAATTTTAATTCTATTTATACGATTATAATTATTTCTCCTTTGAAAACTTATTTGTATTAAACTACTAGAAATTGCTATATTCGTATATATTTTCAAATTGAAAAAACATCGAAAAAAAAATATAACGCGAAAAATTAAATATTAATATTATTAGAAAATAATATAATATTAAAACTCGTAAATAGTTTTTATATTTTAATAAATTTGTTTTTATTTTTAATTTTTTATCAAATATTTTTAATATTATTTTATGTAAAACAAATACAATTAAAATAAATACTATTAATTCAAAAAAAAAATACAAATAAAACAATATAAAAAACGAAATTATTTTTTTCGATTTTCTATAAAACGTTTTTTTTTTTTAATAAAAAAAAACAAATGAAATTTTAAATAAAAAAATTTTCAATAAAAAAATGAAAAAGTATTTTTTTGTAATAATATTACTATTTTTAAATATAGACATTAAAAAAAAATATTTGAAAAATAGTACAAAGCGTTAATTACTTTATTTTATTAAAGAAAAACGAAATCGAAAGATTTTCGAATATAAAAACGAAAAAAAAATTCGAATAAAAAAAATAGTTTTATTATTAAATAATTCCAATTTGAGACTATTTAATATAAACGTTAATACAATATATAAATTTAAATCCAGAAAAATACGATTTATCGATTTAATCGATAAAATTAAAAAGATTTTTAAAAAATAAAAAAATTGATTCAAACGATTTAAAACGCGAAAAACATTTTAAAAATACATTAAAAAATATATAAAATATTTGTTATCGCAAATTATTTTAATATTAAAAAAATTACAATTTATTTTTAAACGATTAATATTTCTATTTATCGAAAACTGATTATAGAAATCTGAAAAAAAAATATTCAATAAAATAATATTTAATTATAAAAAAATAATAATATTTAATTAAAAAAAAATCTTTAAAATCTATAAAAATATTAATTCGCTTATTCGCATTAAAATAATTCAATATACAATATAATAAAAAAAAAGTTTTTATTATCTCAAAATTTTATTTTTAATTATAGTAAAAATACTTTAAAAACGATTTAATCGCGAAATACTCGAAAAAAATAATAATTTTTATCGAAATTTATAGTTTTTAATCGCAAAAAAAATCGTTGAAATTTATCGATTAATTAACGCGATTATAAAAATAAATTCGATTACTTTAAAAAACGTTAATATACTTTTTTCTATAAATAAATTTTCTAAAAAATTTATCGAATATTTTTACACTTTTTTAATAGATTTTTTTTTTAAATACAATTAATTCATATTAAACGTTTAAAACAAAAATATAATTATTTTTATAATTTTATTAAAATTTCTACGAATAATAATATTGTCTCAAAAAATAATTAATTCTATAATTCAATTCGTTCAAATTATTATAACAATTTTAAAAAACGTATTTTTTAAAATCGTAATACTATTTCTAGATAATATAAAAATTAAAAGACTTTATACGAATTATAATAATAAATTAATATTTTCAAGAATTCGTCGATTCGTTTTTAAATATATTTAAAATCTAAATAAAATATTAAATTAAATTAAAAGAATTTAAATTTGTATAAAATTCAAATTATAATTTTATTAAAATAAAATAATTATTATTAATTTCGTTTACAGTTTTGAAAAGCGTTTTTTTGAAAGTATAAAAATTATTAAAATTTTAAAATAAATTAAATATAATAATATTTTTAAAATTAAAATTTTTATTAAAATTTGTATTTATTATAAAATATAAATTCAATATTTTAATATTATTATCGAGTCGTTATATCAATTAATTAAAAAAAACGAATTTTTTGAATAAAAAAAATATAAAATCGTTATAATATTTTTATAAAACAAATTTACAACGATTTCAATATTTTGCAAAATTTATTACGATTTTATTAATAAATAAAAAATAATTATTCTAAGTATTAATATTAATTAATAAAAATATAAAAAAATATTCGATTAATATAACAATAAAAAATAAAAACGAATAATTCGATACGAATTAAAACTTTAAAATATTATTAAACGAAATTATAATACGATAAAAAAAGAATATTAAAAAATTTTAAAATATTTTCACAAATTACGATTTTAATTATATAACGTTTATTTTATTTTTAAAATAAACGCTAATACATTTATCGTTTAATTAAATCGAGTAATAATAAATTTTTTTGATATTTTGATTATTTGTTAATTCGTTTGAATACAATTGTTCGATTTCGAAGTTAAATATATTAAAAAAAATATTTATATTATTGTAAACGGATTATTTAAAAAACTGTAAATAGAAAACGATAATTCAAAGAAAAAAATAAATATTAATAAATTTATTATAATCGAATTTAATTGCATTAAAATAATTTTAATTTCGATTAAAGAACGTAAAATTAATTGAAAAATTGAAAGTAAATTATTTGTAATTGAAAGTAAATACGTAAAACGAAAATATTTATTTAAATTATTAAATTAAATTTAAAAAAAAAAATTTAAATTTAATATTTTTAATTTTCAATTTTCGATATCAATTATATTTTTTATATATATTACATTAATCGCTTTTTTTAAAATCAATAAACTATTAAATAATAATAATAATAATATTATTATTTTTTCTTTTAATAATAATTATTCGAATTATTTTTAAAATATTATTTAGTATTTAATAATTTTAAAACGATTAAAATAATTTTTAAAAATAGAATTTTACAAATTAATTCGAAAATCTATTAATTATAACGTTCGAAACAAAATACTATAAAAAAATACTATTAAATTCTATTTATTTCGATTTATTTTAAACGATTTAAAATAGTATATAATAATTATAATTAAATTATATAATAAATTCGAATATATTGAAAAAAAAAAATATTTATTATCGAATAATTAATTAATATTATTAAAAAAAATACTATAAAAACGTTCGAAATTTTATAGTAAATTGTAACGATTATTAATATAAAAGTAAAAAAAAACACGAAAAAGTTCTATATTTTTAGAAAATAGTTTTATTATTTTATTGTATTAAAATAAATATAATTAAATTCTCGCAATATAAAATATTTAATAGTTTGATTATAGTACGAAATAATTTTTTTAATTAAATTAAAATCAAATTAATAAAAAATTCGATTTTTAAAAAAATTATTAAATTTATTTATAATAATATTATTTGTAAATACAACGTTTTCAATTATATAAAATTGAACGAAAAATTCGAATTTAAAAAAATTGTTATTAAAAAATTGAATAAATTTGAAAATAAACGAATTATTATTTTTGTATATAATTTGAAAACAAATAAAATAATTAAATAAAAATATTAATTTATTATTATTATATTAATTGTTTTAATAAAAAGAAATAAAAAAAATTAATTAAAATATTTATTAATTGTTTTTTTTGTAAATCGAATAATTATTTATAAATTAATTAAATATATATTATTTTATATAGTTTATAGTAAAAAAATTGTTTTATTTGTTGAAATTCGATTTTTTATTTAAAGAATTTTTGATTAAAACGAAGTATATAATCGAGTAAAGTTTTTTGAATTGAAAATTAAATAAATTAAAATGTAAAACGAAAATATAAAAAAATCGAAATTGAATAAAAAATATAATTACAAATAAAATCAAATATATTTCAATATTTATTATTAAATATAAAAGAAATTAATTCGAAAAAAAACTTTATTTTAATATATAATATTAAATTTATTA
Source organism: Acephala macrosclerotiorum (assembly GCA_014904845.1). Lineage (NCBI taxonomy): Eukaryota > Fungi > Ascomycota > Leotiomycetes > Helotiales > Mollisiaceae > Acephala > Acephala macrosclerotiorum. Next base: position 96,785 of record MU119376.1, read on the forward strand.
ATTAAAATATATTTAAAAATATTAAATTATTATATAAATAATTGGATTTATATCGAGTTCATTAAATAAATCAATTGAAAAAAAATTATTTACTCAAAAAAATAAATAAAATAATAATTCGAAAATTATATACTAAAAATCGTTTAAAAAAATTCGTTAAAAAAAATAAATATTAGAATTTTTTAAATAATAGTAAAAACGAGAATATTATTGAATTTATTGATTTTAATAATAATAAAAATATAAATATAAAAAAAAAAACGATTAAAGAATTTCGTAACAAATAAAATATTTAAAAAATTGAAAAAAAAATTGAAATTATAATTCGTGTTTTTAAATTTAATGAAATTAAAAAAAATAAATACATACGATTTTTTGAAAACTAAATAAATAAAAAAAATTTATCAAATTTCGAAATAATAACGATTTTCTAATCGAAAAAAAACTATTTTTTCTTTTTCTATTTATAGTAATTTTATTTTTTTTATCGATTTTTTTCAAAATATTTTTACTTATTTTAATAAACTCTATTTACGCTTCAAAAGTTTTATTTTTCTCTTATTATAATCAAAACGATTTTATTATATAAAAAAATAAAATTATACTATTTTTTCTTTTTTTAAAAATTTTTAAAAAATTTTAATTTTTAAAATTTACAAAAAACATTTTTTAATATATTCGAATATTTTTAAATATATTTCAATACATTTAAATACATTTTAATTATATTTAATTACATTCAAACTATACAAACGTTCATTAATACAATATTTACTATAATTTATAAAAAAACTTTTTTCAATTCTTTTTTTTCTCTTTTTTAAAAACTTTTCAATTACAATTTTTCAATTTTACGTCAACTCAAAAACTACAACTTCTTTTTAATATTATTTATTTCTCTTTTTATTTTTTTAAAATTCTAATTTGTATTACTTTATATACAAACAATTTTATCAATCGAATATACTCTATTTATTTAAATACTTTACGACGATTTTTTTCAAGAATTTATATATATTTTTTCTATAAAAATAATCTATAAATATTTACTTTTTTCTATTTCTTTTTTTTTCAAAATTTATTTAATACGTTTTATAAAAAATTAATATAAAACTATTTACTTAAAACTTTTAAAATTTTTTATTTAAAATTAATATTACAATATTTCAATTACATATACTAATACGCTTTAAAAAATTTTCTCGCAAAAATAAACAAATTTCATAACTTTTAACTATTTAAAACGCAAAAATATTTATTTGCTTTTTTTATATAATTTTTTTATAAATATAAAAACTTATAATTTTTTTCGATTTTATTAATAAATTTCTTCTTTTCAAATTTACGCGTTTTTTACTTTCAAAATTCGATTAATTTATTACATTATTTTTTTATACGCAAATTTTACAATTTCAATTTTTACTTTTAAAACTTTTACAATATTATTATTATATCTCAAAAAAATACTTTATTAAATCTTGAAAATACGAATTTTACATATAAAAAACGAAACGAAAATAATTATAATACGTTTATATAAATCGTATAACGCAATTTCAATAATTTATAAAAAATTATTAATAAATTATTATTTGAAAAAAAAAGAATTGCAATTAATAATATTAATAATAAATTTATAAAAATTAAAAACGTAATAAAAAAAGTTTTAATTAAATAAAATAAAAAAAATTGAAAATAATATTATTTTGAGATTTTCTAAAAAAATCTTAAAATAATATACAATTTTAAATAAAAACTTTTTTTTTAAAATAAACAAAATTGAAAAATCGCGTATCGCACTTTAATAAACTCGATTTAATTTAATCAAAACTTTTAATAGTATATTTAAATACTATAATCAAAAAACTTTTTCTCGAATTTAAATATTTCAACAATTTATCGAAAATTCTATTAATAGATTTTACAACAAATATATATATCAAAAACTCGAGCAAATATTCTATAAAAAGCATTTTGCGTCTCACGAAATTATCAAAATTATTAATATAATCATTATCAAAAAAAACAAAATTTACAATATACTATTTACAAAAACATTTTTTCAATTTATTAATTACAAAAAAATATTAATATACTTAAAAAATATAAACAATAATCTAATAATTACAAATTTAAATAAAATAAATTTAAAAAAATTATATTTTATTTTTTATCTCTATAAACTTTTAATAATTAAAAAATATATTAAAGAACTTTTTTCGATTTTTGCGAATAAATCTAAAAAATAATTAATTATTACTATTAATAATATAAACATTCGAAGTATCAAATCTCAAAAAACTACTAATATTAATATTTTATTTTTTTTAATCAATTTTATTAATTAATAATAACGACGACGACAATAATAATAATAATAACAATATTACTATTATTAACTCTTTTATATAAAACTTTTTACTTTTTCAAATCTCTCAAATTTTTCGAATTTTTCGATTTACTTTTTTTTTTACTTCGATTTTTACACTAATCAAACTCAAAAAATCTACTATTAATAATAAAAAATATTACAATATATTTACATTTATACTAAAAAAATACAAAACTATTATTATTTTATTGCAATTTAATATTACTTTATTTTAATCAATTCGCGAATTTCAATCAAATAATATACGTTTAATAATTAATTACACGTACAATATAAATAATACTTAAAAATCAAACGTTATTTTTTTTGATATTTTGAATTTTATTAATCGCATTAAAATTCTAAATACTATTTACAATATTTACAAATACTCGTTTATTAAACAATTTTATCGAATTTATTATATAATACTCTATGAAAATCTCGATTTATACTTTAAAAACGACGAAAAATAAATTAAAATTATAAAAATACAATTATTTAAAATTTATAAATTATATACTAAAAAAAAAAATTTTTAATTTATTTAAATTTATTTTAATATTCGTTTTTAATTTATAAATATTTTTATCATTTTTTAATATAAACAAAAAATATTAACGAAAAATCGATTTCAATTCTCGCGAGTTTTTATTGTTTTTATTTTTGTTTTTTCAATTAAATCGTTTATTAATTTAAAAATTGTAATAATTTTTACTTTATAAAATTTTTTTAAATAAACGAAAAAAAAAAATATTTTATTACTTTTTTTCAAAAAAATTGATATATTGAAATTTTATTACTAATAAACTTTTTTTAGTGAATTTTTTTTTTTATACAATATGTATTTTCTTTTTATTATTCAATTTTTATAAATAAATTTCAAATTGTAATTACTATTTTATCGATTTTTTAAAGATTATTTTTTTCATTTTATTACTTTTTTTCAGTTTATTAAATTTTATTAAAATAATAAAATTAATTAATTTTTCTACGAAAAAAAAATAAATATATTTTAAAATTTAAATTTATTATATATTAAATTTTTTTTTTTTAATAAATTTCAAATAATTTATTCGCGATTTAATAATTATAAAAAAACGATAAATTAATTATTTTAATTCTCTAAAAAAACTATTTAAATAAATCTTTTTTTTAATATTAAAAATCGAATTTTAATTAAAAATCTTTTAAAATAAATTCAATCAAATATTGTAAAAAAAAAATCTCAAAAATTGAAACTATATATCTACAAAATAAAAACTTTTATCAATTGAAAATACGTCGAAAATCTTAAGAACTTTAATTCTTTTATTTTACTTCTCGTGAATTTAATATCTATTAATATTAGTAAAAAAATTATTAGCGATACTATTTACGAAAAACTCAAAAAAGTTTATAATAAACTTCGAATTTTTTTCGAAAATCGATTTTAAAAATTTTCTAATAATAAATCTTTTTTTAATAATATTCAATTTAAAAAAATCAATACAATTTTCAATATAATTTATTATACGAAACTTTTAAATTACTCTATTATTCGATATAAGATTTTTCAATAATTAAATTATTAAAACTCGTTTAATAATAAATATTTGTATATTTATTAATAAAAACAAATTATAATTCAAATTAAACTAATTTTTTAATATTTTAAAATAAAAAAAATAGAAATATTTTTTAGTAATAAATTTTTTTTTAAATACGAAATTGAAAAATTGATAATATTTATAAAAAATAATTAAAAGTATCTAATTATTTCTAACGATAAATTTGAGTTTAAAATTCGTTTGTTTTTTTTCTTTTTATTAAATTCTAAAAAAAAAAGAAAACAAACTATAAAAGAATTTAATACTAATAAAAATATTGAAAAAATTGTTAAATTCTTAAAAAAAAACGATAATAATTTAAAAAATTTTGAACTTTGAATTTTTTGTTTAAAGTGAATCTTTTTTTTTTTTCTAGTTTTTTTTTTCGAGATTCGAAATAAACTCATTATATGAAAAGACGATTATAATAAAATTATATATTCTTTTTTTAAAAAATTTTATAAATCGCTAATTTCGAAAACAATATTGATCACATGTTTTTTAGTACATAAAAAGCTTTTATTTACTATAGATTAATTAACAACTTTTTTTATTTTTACTTTAATTAATTAATTAATTAATTTACGAATTACGAATTACTTCGAATAAATTTAATTTACTAATTAAAACGAATTGATCTACGATTGAACTTTTTTACTTTGTATTTTATTGTTTTTCTATATTATATACTTGTAAAATAAATAAAAAAATCAATACAAATAATTACGAAAATTAAATTTAACTCGAATCGTTTTATAATAAAATCAAAAATAATAAAAATCAAAATTCTTATATCGATTTTTATTATTATTACATATAATTCAAAAATTAAAACAATACGAATAATTCTTTTATACTTTATTGAATTCCAATAAAATAAATTGCTTTATAAATCGAATTATTTATTACTATAAATCTCATTACTAAAAACAACGATATATTTGATTTACGAATTGAAATCTTTATTCATAGTAAAAAAACTATTCACAAAAACAAAAAATTTCATTGAATATAAATCCAAACAAAAAAATCGAAACCTACGATCGAGATTGTTCATCTGCTATTGTAATCGCTTATTCAGTACTACAATTTGCTTTTTTTCGAGATATTGATATTGAATTGTCGTCAATATATCGTATGCAATTTCCGATTAATAAATAAAATTAATATATACTCTTCGAATACATTACTCGAAATACGTCTATTTATAAAAATTTAATTTTAAATCAATTAAATTTAAATACTTATTTTACTTTTTTTACGAAAATACAATTTTATTTTTAGTTTTATTCACTATTAATTTGCATTCGTTGAACAATAAAAAAATATTCGACGTAAAAAACTTTATAAATTTAATTAACAATTTAATTTTTTACAATTCAAAGTTTTTTAGTTTTATAAAAATTTAATTTCTCAAAATAAATATATCGTCGATTTATATATCGATTATTTCAAATAAAATATAATTACTTTTCGTAATAAATAAATAAAAATCGAAAATTGAAAGTTTTATTAAAAGTTTATTTTTATAGTAAATACTATACGTTTTATATTAGTATATTTCTATTTTCGAAACTCTATAAAAAAATTTAATTATTTTAAAAACGACGTTCAATAAAAATTTATTTGTTATTTCTTTCGAAAATTTAACAAAAATAATACGTATTAATAAAATTATTAATTATACGTATATTTAAATAATGTTTTTTAAATAAAAACTAATTTTTTTAGATTTGAAAAATAGAATTAAAACAACGATAATTCGTTGATTAATATACTAAATAATCGAAAATTGAATTAATATTATTTTTTTGTTTTTATTATTAAATATTTAAATTACAAAACGAAATTTCTCGTATAAAATTGCCGTTTTTATACTTTTAATCTCATTTATTAGTTTTAAACTAAAGATTTATTAATTATTAATTTTTTTCGAATTATTAAAAATTAATTCAAAAACTTTTTTCGTGATTAATTTATTAATTTCTTTTTTATAAGAAATTACGAACGAATCGCTTAAAATAATAATAATTTTTTTTACGTGAAAATCTATAAATAATTGTTTATTTTTAGTTTTTTTCTCGATTAAATAAATTTCGAAAGTTTTTATATTTATGTAAATTATTATATAAATGTATTCGTCGAAATTAAAAACGTAAAAAAAAGATTTTTATTGTAATTCGAAATAAATATAAATTTTTTTTTAGAGTATATGAGATTTTTTCGATTGAGCGAAATAAATTAAATATATTTTTTTCTATTTTCAAACTTTTTTTAAAAAAGTTTAATTTTGAGTTTAAATTTTTTAATAAGTTTTTTTTTAATAAATAATTCTTTGATTGTTTTTTGAGTTATTCGAAATTTTAATAAAATAATTTTATTATAATACTACGAAAAATTTTTGATTTATTTAATAATTGTAATTAATATATTTTTTTATTTATTATCAAAAACGTATATAGTTTTTTCTATTTTTTGCTTTTTTTTTAAATAAATACATTTGAATTTAAAAATAAATCAATTAAATAATAATTTTATAAATTATTTCTTATTCGTAAAACGTTATTAATTTGACGAATAACGTAATATTCTCAAATTACAATTATTACACTTTTTATCGTTTTAATTTTAACGGCAATTAATACTATAAGCGTGTTTTATTGTGATATTCGAAAGTAAACATCGAAAGCAAAAAATATAAAAATAATATCGTTCGATTTCATCGTATTATTGATTATTTTAATCGCTATTTGAAATCGTTTTTCTTTTCGTAAATCGAAAAATTTTCGAAATAATATATTATACGTACATTTCAATAAAACGTAGTATTTCTCTATTAAATTAATCGAATTGTAAATTTTTATCGATATAATTTTCGAATCGATATTTATATTTTTAATATTATTATAAAAATTTTTAAAATTGAAATTCGTTTCAAAATTATAAATAATAAATATTAATAATTTAAAATAAATATCGATTTAATATACTCGAAAAACGTTTTATATTTCTTTTATCAATATATTTACAAGAAATTTTGCAATTTAAAATACTATAATTTCGTTTACAATTTGAAATACTAATTTTTTATCGATTTATAATACGTTTAAATAAACGAAATAATTGAAATTATAATCGTTGTACAATATAAACTTAAAACGATCGAGAGATTTACTATTTATTTAATATTATTAATAGAATTTTATTATTTTTTTAATTTCTTCGAAATTCGTAAAATGTTTTTTACGCTTTAATATTCGCGCGAATTTGGCGATCGATAGATATTTGAAGCGCTTGTATAATCGTTTGAATTTCGTTTCAATCAAATAATAAATAATGAGATTGATTTTTATTGTAAAAATTTTACAATTGTTATAAATCAAATTTTCGAGTAAATTAAATAGTATTTAAAGATATTCAAACGCTTTAATAATAAGCGTACATCGTTTATTTTAAATAAATACGTTATTAAAATTATCGAATTTAATTTGTAGTTTGTTTATATTTTAAAAGTACAATAAAAAAAGTACGTTTATTGAAATTACGTAAAACGTAATACGTTTAATTAATATATTGATATCGATAATTTCAAGAAATAAAATTTCATCGATTTCAAATTTGATTACTATTTTTTCAATTTTAAATCCGTTTAATTTAACGTTTCGAATTCGTTAAAAAATCGAATATTAATTTTCATCGATAGTCGATTATTGAACGGTACTAATATCGATTATAATACTTATAAAAACGTGTAATACGTAGCGACTCGTTAAATACACTTTTGTATTAATAAATATTGAAAATAGTCTCGATTATATTGTAACACTTGATATCGTATAATAAATTGATTAGCGATCGAGTAATTCGATGATTTTAAGTTTATTAATCGTATTGTAAAATGTTATAAAGTAATTGATCGATCGCGTAATATTGTTTTCGTGTGAATTTCTTTTTCTAGTAAGTTCAATAATGAATTGTTCGTATTTTTCAATAATATCGAAATCTAATCTTTCGAATTCAATTACAAATTAAATTATTTTATTTTTGTCGAATGATTTCGATTTTTTAAAATCGTTATACACTTTTTTTTTTTTTTTTAGCGTATAATAAATACTTTTTTAGTGAACTTCTAATAATAGAACTTATTAGTCTCGTCGACAAATATAATCGAAAACGCGTTACAATAATTTTCAAATTTAACGTTTGTTTTTGAATATAAGTTTTTAAATACTCATATAAATATATTTAATAAATCTTTTTTTTCGTAGTATTTAAACTTGTTATTATAAATTTTTATAAAAGTAATTAATTCTTTATCAAAACTAAATATTGTTTAATTCTCGCGATCGAAATTGTATATTAATCAATTAAAATCTTTTAATAATTTTTCAATTTCTAATAATAATAAAAACAACAAATTTCATTTCAAATTCTCGTTTTTTAATAATAAATCTAATAATAATATTCTATTATTTTCTTAAAATTGTTTTTAAAGTATCGTACGTTCGAATAATGTCGTCTACTCTATAGAAAATCTTATAGCAAGTCTTAGTAATTGAAAAAAGAAATTCGAAAATACTAATATTATCTTTTTAATTCTCTCAATAAAAATAACGAAAAACGTTAACTTTCGAATTTATTTTATTTTTAAATCGATTATATTCTTTCATAAATTGAAATTTTTTATCAAATTTATTTCTATAATTTTTTTATATAATTATTTTAATTATTTTTCTTTATTTGCAATATCTACTAATATTTTTAAAATTTTAATAAATCGTTTTTTCAATATTTATACTTCGTTTATTCGTAAAACTTTATATAGTTTTCTTTTCGTATTTCTATTTATTTTTTTTTTAAACATTTTCTTTATTTATTCTAAAAATATTTCTTTATATTTTACTTATAATTTATAGTCTCGATTACTTCTCACTTTAAAATTTTATATTTATTCCAATATATATTATATCAAATCCAAAAATAAAAAAAATAATAAAAAAGTTTCTTTTTAATTAGAATTGTACTCTAAAAAAATATAATCGTACTTTCAAAAAGTATTTTATCGAATCGTATTATACTCGATAAATATATTAATTCGACGAATCTTCGTATTGAACTCGTGAAAATTATTTTTAGTATTATTCAATAAATTACAATAAAATACTCATTATTAATACGCGATAAAATATAGAATAAAAAATCAATTAATTTCAAATCGAGAAAAACAAAATAAACGTAAAATCGCAATATTTTTTGAAAATCTAATAATCTTTTTTAATACAAATAAAAACTATTTTTTCTCACGTTTAATTGAATTAATAAATTACATACAATTTGAATTTTCTTATTCGATCGATTTTATTTAATTACTATTTCTTCGTAAATAATTTTACTATTTTATAGTCGAATGAGTTTAATTATTGATCAATATTAAAACGTTCGAAAATAAATCACGAAATATTAAAATCTTAATTTAATATTAATAATTCAATTTTATTTGCTTTTTTTCAAAAAAAACATCTATTTATTTATATAATTAAACAAAGTAAACATAAGATTAAAAAGTAGACACTAGAACAACTATTATTAAAAACAATAAAAATTATAGTTCGAATTATTTAATCGATTATTTAAACGATTATATAATTAAACCGATATTAATAATATTAAAAACGTTTAATATAAATATAATAATAATTTAATAATTACATGTAATATTAATTTTATACGAATTAAAATCGTTTTATTAAAATTAAAATTATTTTATATTTTTATTTTTAATTTATTATTAAAAATATTAAAATTTTAATTATATTACGTATTACGAAAATAAATAAATATATATAATATAAATAATAATTGAAATTATAATCTATAAATAGAAAACTCGATTATATATAAACAAAAATCACGTACGTAATATGTAAATATAAAAAATTTCTCGTAATATTACGTTTTAAATATTATATTAAAAAATATATATATTATTAATATTATTAATTTATTAATTAAATTTTTAAATATTTGAAATTTATAATTTAAAATATTAATTAAATTTATTATAAAATTTTTAAATAAAATTATTAATCGCGTATTAAAATATTAAATATTAAAAATTTAAAATAAAATATTTAAAAATTAAACGATTTAATTAATTAAATATTATATAAAATTTTTATAATTGAAAGTTTTAATATTTTTATAAATCGAAATTTATTTATTAATTAATTATTAATTAAACGTTAAAAATTTAAATATATAATTATTATATAATATATATTATTAATAAATAATTAATATATAATATTACGAGAAACTTTATTTCTTTATATACTAGTATTTCAAATACTAGTCTAATCACGTATTACGAATTATATAGTTCGTAGTAATACTCTTTAATTGAATCAAATTCTCTATTACTATTGTAGTATTACTATATATACGTAACATATAATAATTCTTTTAATATAAAATTAATAATTATTTTTTTAATAAAAAATTCGTTTATAAATCGACGAATAATTTTTTATAAATTAAATAAATAAAATTAAAATTTTTAAATGATATATATAAAAATAAAATAAAATTAATTATTATAAAATTTTATTAATAAATTATTAATATAAAAAATAATAATATTCGAAATAAAAAATTAAATATATTAATAAAATAATAAATAATAAATAATAAATTATATATATATAATTTTATTATAATATATTATATAAAATAATATTATTTTTAAAATTCGATAAAAATTATAAATATTAAAATTTAAAAAAAAATTATTTTTTTTATATTATATTATTTTTATAATTTTTATATTCGAATTTTAAAATGTTTTTTTAATTGTTTTTAATAAAATTATAATAAAAAATTATAATTTTTTTTTTTTTAAATATTTATAATTAAAAAATAAAAATTATATATTAATTTAATATATATAAAAAAATATTATTAATAAATTTAAATTTTTTAAAAAATTATTTATATATTATTAAATAAAAATTAAATAAAAATAATAATTCGAACGATATATATCCCGGTAAAGATCACGTGATCACGTTTTTATAACAAATATTCTCTTTTGAAAAAAAAGTATTAATATTTATTATATTTTTAAAACGATTAATATTTATTAATTTATTAATTTAAAATTTTAAAATTTAAAATTTTTTTTTAAATATAAAAATATTTTTATAAATTTTTATTAATATTAATTATTTAATAATTAATATTTCGATTAAATTTAATATTAAATCGTTAAAAATATTTTATTATATTTTAAAATTTAATAATTCTTATTAATAATTCGAAAATTATTAAAAATTTTAATTATATTTATTATATTTTTTATTATATTTTATTAAATTTCATATTATATTTTATTTTTCGAAAATTAATTTTATAAAATTTATTCGATTTATTTATAATTTAAAAAAAAATTAAAATTAATTTAATTTCAAATATTAAAATATTTTAAATATTAATTATTAATATAATTAATATAATAAACGTATTAAAAACAATAAAAAAATATTTTTAAAAATAAATATAAAAATTTTTATAATTTTTATATTTTAAATCGATTAATAAATTTATTAATAATTAAAAATATATTAATTTTTTTTTAAAAAAATTATTATATTATTTAATTTTATAATATATTATATTTTTAATCGATTTATTATTATATATATTTTTTTTATATTAATAATATTATAATTTTCAAATCGATTTTATTAATATTTGTTTTAAATTTATCGTTAAAAATATTATAAATAATTTTTTTAATAATAATAAATTTTTTTTAAAAAAAATTTTAAAAAAAATATAATTAAAATACGTTTAAAATTATTACGAAAATTAAAAATCGAATTATTTAATAAAATATAATAAATTTTAATTTATATATATTTAATTTATATATTATAATTAAATTATTAAAAAAAATTTATAAAACGTTATATTAATAAATAATTAATATAATAATATTTAAATAAAAAAATTCAAATTAAATTTTATATTTATATTATTTATATTTTAAATATAAAATATAATAATTTTTTATAATAATAAAAATTTTTAATTTATTATAATTTGTATTATATTTATATTTTTTATATATATAATTAATTTAATAATTTTATTATTTTATTATTATTTAATTTATATATTTATTTTAAATTATTTAATATTTAAAATAAAAACGTATTTTTAATAAAATTTTAATTAATTATAATATTATTTTATTTATTTTATTTAATATTTTTATTTTAAAATTAATAATAAAACAATTTAAAAAAAAATTTAAATGTATTAAATTTAAATATTAATTTTAAGTATTTTAAAAAAATAAAATATTTTCGCATTAAAAATATTAAAATTCCATTTAAAACTCTCGTTCAAAAATACTATTAAAGAATTTACTCATTTTTATTACTTTTTATCTCAACTTCATTTGCGCTTTACTATTCACGTTACAATCAGAGAACGAAAGCCGGAAATCTCAACTTTTCATTCTTGTCATCAAAAGCCTTCTCTTCCCGGGATATTATATACCATTATCATCCATATACTTGATCCTAATACTGACTGCTCTCCGGTGGGCTTCCAATTCTTCCACTTTGGCTAGTTGCATCACCGCTCCGCCAACGTTGCGGAGGCCTTGGGCTGTTAGGTTTGAGGAGGTAATGTGTTTGGTGAATGAGCCGAGATTCACGCCAGAGTATTGCTTTGCGTAGCCGTATGTTGCTGTTCACCGTTGTCAGCGAGTTTGATTCTTAAATATCCCACATTTTGTGGGACTTTCAGAACCCGGAAAATTGTCACAAAACAAGTGCGACCTGGCATTGCAGAAGATTCGACCTTGAGTCGCCTTTTGGAGGTGATTGAATATCCCACAAATCAAGGGGCATTCAGCGATATAGGAAAGTGGGACTTACGCAAAGAGTGGTTCACGCCAGCAGAGTAATCTCCAACACTCTCTGGTGTCCATTCACCAATGAATACCGATCCAGCATTCTCCACCAAAGGCACTAACTCGGCAGCGTTCTTAAGCTGCAAGATCAGATGCTCAGGTGCGTATTCATTACTGAACTTTATTGCTTCCTTAATGTCCTTGACAACGAGGGTCACTGAGTGCTCAATGGCGCCTCTCACAATATCGACTCTAGGCAAGGCCATGGCTTGCTTGTGGAGCTCGTCTTCGATCGCGGCGAGCTCTTTCTCTGATAGATCGACAGCGATCAAGATGACTTGACTGTCGACACCATGTTCTGCTTGTGAGAGCAGATCTGATGCAACAAAGGCTGGGTTTGCACCCTTGTCTGCGATGACGAGCACCTCGGATGGTCCAGCTGGCATGTCAATGCTGACTCCGGCGTTGGTATCGTTGCTTACATACATCTTTGCGGCAGTGACGAACTGGTTCCCTGGTCCGAGAATCTTGTCGACCTTAGACACAGACTCAGTACCGTACGCCATTGCAGCGACGGCCTGAGCACCACCAGCAAGAACGATCGATTCTGCGCCGACCTTGTGTGCCACATACACGATTTCTGGAGTGATGCTTCCGTCGGCACGAGGAGGCGAGGCGAGAACAATGGTCTTGCAACCAGCAACCATAGCAGGAACGCCTAGCATAAGTGCTGTGGACGGCAGGACGGCAGTTCCACCAGGAACGTATAATCCAACACGCTCTATAGGTCTTGAAAATCTGCTGCAGATAATACCAGGCATTGTCTCGACTTGCAAGGGCTTGTCTTCCTTTTGAGCGGCGTGGAACTTACGGATATTCTCGAACGAGGTGTCGATAGCTGCAATAGTCTCGGGAGGGAGGTTCATCAGAGACTGTGGGTATGGTGCCTTGAGAACGGGTGATGTAAGTGAGATCGCCTTCTCAAATTTGTGGGTATATGATAGCAGTGCCTTGTCGCCTCCTTCTCGTACTGCCTTGATGATCGGGTTGACAATGCCCATGATCGCCTCAGTGGACTTTTGTGAGGGGCGTTGCAAGACAGCTTTGAGGTCCTCCGGCGATGTAGCAGCAGCATTGTAGCGTTTCATCGTAATTCGATCATTCTTTAGTCCCGCACTATCCTCGGCTGACTTGGGTATCGAAGTCGCCTCCTTCACAGTCTCCTTCACTTCTGAGGACTTTGAAGGACCATTTGTTCCGTTCGTGGTGATGCCCTCCTTCTCGGCCCATTGTCCCTTGGCATCACCCTGTCTTCTCTTCACTTTTCTGCTCTTCTTGTCAAGACTCCTCTCAATGTCAGACAGACTAACTCCAGTACTAACAGCCTTCGTCAGAGCAAAGTATATCAGATCTGCTGCTTCGAACGCAACTTCTTCCTTTGTTTTGGCGTCACATAGTTCTTCGGCTTCTTCCATAATCTTAGCTCGTAATAGTTTCTCGTCGGAGAATAGACGTGCAGTATATGATCCCTCTGGTGCTGATTCTTTCCTCGACACCAAGGTTTTCTCGAGCTTTGCAATCCCACGCAATTCGCCAAAACATGTCGATTGAGGCAAGTGGCAGAATCCGCGACCCTTCTGGCGGACCACGAACTTCAGGCAGTCTTGGTCGCAGTCCAGAGACATTCTGACGAGCTCTTGTGTATCCCCCGAAGTTGCTCCCTTGTACCACAATCCTCGCTTCCGACTTTGGTAGACTCCTGTACCAGTCTTCAGTGATTCTGCCAAGCTCTCCTGACTGCTGTAGACCAATCCTAAGGCAATTCCTCTCTCATCCGTGACCACAGTCGGGATCAACTCGTCTGGTCTATCTGATGTCCATGATGAGGCGATAAGCGCAGGGACTGGTATCTTTCCTTGCCCCGAAATTGTTAGGACACTGGAGGGTATAATCGGAATGGCGGACGACTCGGTGGCCAGTGCAACAAATTCTTGAGGACTGCAACAGATCTCGAGTCAGCATCCATGCCACTTAAGCCAGTTTCGATGTTCCAAAAGTGCTGGGACATTCAGGAAGGATTTTAAATTCTCCGAAAGGGCAGCTTACCTGCTTGGTGGGGTTGTCAAAAATACCGGCGAGACCTTGTGGTGAGTCAAGATCTCCAGCTTCAGTGTTGTTGATTGCATATCCCCAGCACGAACAAGCACGCCATTGGGGTACGGCAGCGTAGGATGAGCATCGTCTGCGGCCAGAATAGGTATGACTCGATCACCATATTTCCCCAGGTCATTAAGCCGTGCTACTGTGACAAACACTTTGGAAGCCCCAGCGTCCAAAAAAGTTACGACATCCTCTGTGCTCGTAATGTCTGAAACATCCACGTATGTCTCAAGTGACACATGTCCCTGTAGAAAGCCAAGCAATTGTTCAATGTTCGAGTCGTTCGCGGAGAAGAAGACGCATCCCAGGTAGGACAATTGCTTCCTCGTGAAGTCGGAGCCCGCGTCCGCAGTAGGAGGAGTAGAAAGGTCCACGCTGGGGAGGAACGGAAGTGGCAGCGTCGTGTCCATTGTTGCTTGAAACTGTACCAGAGTTGGAGGGACAATGGTAGAGACAATGGAGGAGAGGGGAGGTTTGGTGACTCAATCGACAATATTTTCTCAGATTCGCCGACTTGAGGATGGAGGGGCAATTTTTAGTGGGGCTGATCGAGCCACTTCACTTGTGGCGCATGTGTTTAAGGTGTGGTCTGTGCTTCAACAGGGGTCGAAAGTTCCACGCGACGAAAGGCATTCAATCCTCGAACTCAACACAGCACAGCTTGCGCCGGCACGTTCAGCGAGACCATCACCTTCGTTTCTTTCTCCGAGATAGTGATAGTGATGGGGCATTGTAAAATAGAATTTCGATAAAGATTTCCCGAACTGAGACGCCTACAACCTCCCTCTAACTACCTACGCAAAGCCCCAGCCTCTCTTCGTTCCAATTCAGCAACCGCGAACCTCAAATCCAACGCGAAAACTTGAATCTTCGAAGACGCTTCGGCGTATTACGCATCCGCACATCAAAACCAAGTTCATCACCATGGCAGAAGTCAACGGCGACGCACCTCAAACAAATGGCCACACTTCCCCTCCTTCCCAACCGACAGCCGCGCCGTCACAACCCTCCCAACCAGCACCGGCCGCAATATCAAATCCAACCGTCCCTCTCACCTCTCTCCAAGACAGCGGTCTCAACAAACGCCCTCGCGATGCCCGCCTCATTCACATGCTCCTCTCCTCTCTAGGCTGCACCGCATACCAAGAACGAGTCCCTCTCCAGCTCCTCGATTTTGCATACCGCCATTCCTCATCCATCCTCTCCGATGCCCTACACCTCTCGTCTGATGCCTACGTCTCTCAACAAACACGTGCGAGGGATGCGCCTACCGGTGGAATGAAGGACGAAAATGGACAGGTCAGCCCGCAAGCTGTTCAACTGGCGATTGCGAGTAGGCTGCAATATCAATTCGGTGGCGGAAATGGAAGCAGTGGGTTGGCCAAAGAGTTCTTGTATGAGACTGCAATGGCGAGGAATAAGGTTGCCCTGCCTAGAGTCCTCCAGAATGAATGGGGTGTTAGGCTACCGAGTGAGAGATTCGTTTTGACGGGTGTGCCTTGGGGATTGAAAGGTGAGTGGGTTGCGGAGGAGGATGATACACAGCAGACTGTTGGAGACTCAATGGATGGTCTAGAGATGGAGGAGAAGGGTGTTGAAGATGAAGAAGGTGGGAACATGGAGGATCTGTTTGGTGGAGACGAGGATCATGACATGGATAAGGATGAGTGAGAGGGTGTATAACATACTGCATATAAGGCGCCTAGGAGTTCTGGACTGGTCTGGGACATTCATGGAATACCAAAATCATCGCGCGGACCTGGAGGTTTGGGCATTTCCGATAGACTCAATGAAGGCATTTCCCTCGAGCCGGTGTGGCAGGCGTTTCATTATTCCAACAATGGCGGCACATTCTGACAGTATCAGAAACCAATTCTCGACTGGAGAATGAACACTTCTCATCATATGCGTCATCTCTCTAACTTCTCGACCTCAATTGTACATGTTTAATTTCTCCCTTGACTCGAAGTATGCTCAGTGGGTATCTAGCCATCTTCGAGTTCACCAGTGTTTGATTTCTCATTGTTTTGTGCGATCTGTTTCTGCTTTTGATAACTATCGAATTGTTTTCTTATTCGTGTTAATACTTCCAGCTTTGGAAAAGTGAGGTAGGTGTTAGCAAGCCAAGCTGATTAGTCTCGACTCCAACAAACGTCCCTTCCTCTTGCATTCGCTCCTGCCCACAACATATCAAGCCTACACACCGCCTTCCTCGTCGCCGCCTCTGCCTTCACCAAAAATTCGGGACTCGGCACGAGAACTTCCAATTGCACACACTCCTTCCCAGACATCGCACCTTTCCCAAATCTCGCACTACGCTGGCCTTGCCATCTATATTCTAATCCAACCAAGTCTCGAGTTGCATCCGAGGCATCCAAACACGATGTAGACGGAGTTTGTTTCACCAAGCATCGGTCCAAATCACTCGATGCTACTATGTGTGGGTGGTAGTCTCCAGCGAGAACCAAAATCACGGCGCATCGAAATGTCCACAGTATCGAGGATGGATGCCCTCAAACTTCTACCGGAATTTCTTACTGGTATAAGAATCGGATGCCAACTAATGAAATTTTAGCTGCCGCCATTTGGATTTGGGATCAGACGATACTAGCCGCTTTCAGGCAGAGCTTCCAGCTGAAGCACTCCAACGTCAACTCGAATGGCTCGAATGGCTCGAATGACGTCGATTGAACGTATGGGGATGAATCTGCAATGAAGATAGTGATTGAGATAATAGTACGTGGGTGTGTTGATTCCCAACCCATACCCTCCTCACCACATCATTGTCTATTTAAACGACAGCTGACACGCTCCAACATTCGCACCCACAACGCAGCCTACTAAGGGAAAGCATTGACCCGCAATTCAATAGAAGAGGACTTACCACAAAAAAAACATCGCCAGAGAAAGAATGATCGTCTGGTTTATCTATTTATCACTTGGCGTGGCCATGCTGACCTTCGCACAACTTTCAATTATCACCACCTCGCCTGGACTTACATCGCTAGCCACGACAATCCGAAGCTCAGTCTCGCCACCACAGCTCAACCAACGTCAGGCATCGCCCGAAAATACACCTACCACCGAGCCAAGACTTCCTGTTTACGATGTAGTTGCAATCGTACTAGGGTCCGTTCTCGGAATAGGTGGATTGATTATCTTGTCCGTTCTGTCCACTGCCTATCTTTGCAGTCAACCTCCTTCTGAATCATCGGAACAACCTGATTCTTCTGAAACACCGAATGAGGATCCCCACCACGATTCGTGGTCTATGGAGACACTGACTGAATCTTGAGCAGTGGTGCTGAATTGATTGATGGGTTAGACCGCCGGGGTTAGATTTACTGCTGGGCTCACTGTTGACATCCGAAGGTGAGGAAGGGATGTAAAGAATCGGGAGCCGGGTGTTATCAAGCATAGTTTTTGCAATCTACACTCACCTCAATACCCGCCTGCTTGCTTTTGAACTTTGTTCCCTGGCATCACGTTCAGTTATTTGATGAATTATTCAGCCCTCCCATTCATGTCCGTTTCAATCGCAATCACTTTCCTCATGCTTTTGCACATTCATAATTCTGGCTTATTTTTTCGACCTAGATTTTGGCCAATATATAAAATGGTAAAGCAGCTACCACTACCTAACATCGGCATCTACAGATCAGCATTCAAAGAGATAATTTCCTCCGACAACTTCAATATCACTCACCTCAACACAAAGTTCCACTATCACAACATGAAGCTCTGCATCGTTCACCTTTTCAACTCTATCTTCTCCATCGGCGTCTTCGCAGAACTCTGGACCATCACCTCCACGCGTCCACGTATACATGAGCCGTCACTCATAACCCTCGCAAGTTCAACCACAACATCACAGCCTGCAACTGCAACGCAAATCGTCTTAATGCAAAATGAAACATACCCCGCCGATGGCGCAGGATCACGACTTCTCTCGGTGTGGGTTATAGCGGGCATAGTGTTCTGCTCCATCTTCTTCTGCATAGTGTGCTTGGAATTGCTTAAGATATGTGTAGAGGTGGTAAAGAAGCGAGCGGCAAGGCAGCAAGAGGCGAGACAGCAAGAGAATCCTCCTCCTTATTCGTTGTCTATGAAGCCACTAAAGGCTGGCGAAGGAGGCAAAGTTTAACGAGGGAAACAGAGTATGGGTTGAGTGGTTGAGTTGGCGGTGGATGGTGAGATCCGTAGAGGCAGTGCCGATGAAGCCTTGCACAGCTTGTTGCTATTCAAAATCGAGGATTCGTCTTTGGTAATACGTGGATTTGTGAATAAGGATATCAGGCGTGATTGTACTCGTTCATCCCCTTTCACAATTAGCTCCATCTTCCCTTTTGATTCACGACTTCAGCTCAAATCAACATTTGACATTGCTGATCGTCTTTACGGATGTGTTCTCGACCAATCCATATCCACCCTTCCAGCGCAAAAAAGGCTTATCACTACAATCCAATATCAAACCCACTCCTAAAGCCAAAATCCCTCGACAACATAAAATGAAATTCCTCCTCCCACACCTCCTCAACTCCCTCGTCCTCACCGCCGTCCTAGTACAATTCTCAGCCATAATCATCACTTCGCGCACACTTACATGGCCCACCACAACTCCTCCATCACAACCACAAACACGAATCCCGCGAAACACAAACTTCTTTACTCTTGAATATGAAGGTGGCTTAGATATAGGGGGTTTAATGATAGGGTCTATGCTCTTTTTGGGGTTCCTGAGTGTGTTACTTGCAGCGATTTGTTGGGCTGTTGAGAGGGGGTTGAGGGGGTGGGGTGGTAAGGCGGAGGTGGTGAAGGGGTGAGATACAGGGGAGAAGGGGGTTGTGGGGTTTGGATGGTTGGAGTTTGGAGGACTTGGGCGGAGTTTGCGATCGAGGATTTGAGGTTGAATTTCTGCTTTAAGATAATGAGAGTCCTTTTCCAAATATGAGACAGTAGGAAGTTCTTATTGAAGTTGGAGTGGAGTTAGTCGGGTCATCGATCAGTCCTTTCACGTCATCACGTCCCGAGTCATATTTTACTTGGTAAAATAATTTGGGATTTGAAGTCAACGATTTTCATGCATCCTCTCTCACAACTACCTGTATCTCGCCTTGCATATACTCAAGAAAGCCACGCTCAACCCTCACTACTCCCCATCCTCTCCCTCCCAGACCTCACTATCGCGTCATATCAAATCCACCCTCCGAGCTCGTATCAGAATCATCATCCGAAACAGATGGATCATAGTCACTGTCATCGTACTCTGGTGCTCCTCCTCGTCGACCTGCTCTACCTCCTCGTTTGCCGTCTCTGAGGTGGCCTGAGAAGAATGCTTGGGCGGGGTCGAGGGAGGTTGAGAATACTTTGGTGAGGTTTTGGTACTCGGTGGGGTTCTTAGTGAGCATTATAAAAGTTTTATAATGTAGATTTTGGGTTAGGTATATTGTGTTAGTATAGGACTGAGTTGGGAGAAAAGGGGTTTTGATGGGGAAGGAGAAAGAGAGAGGGAGGACGCGGGGAGGAATTTATAGCTGTGTCCGGGAGGGAATCAATCAAAGCTGATATGCGAATGGCTAGAAGTGATCAAACCTATTTGGACGTTGGGGTGCTGCTGAATATCCCAAACACTCGGGAACATTAGACGAGCGAGAATGTCCCAAGAGACAACAACAATCGTGAATCTCAAAGTCGTAACTAGACCCTGGTAATTGACTCTGTGGATCCTCCTCCTCCTCCTCCTCCTCCTCCTCCTCCTCC
>MU119377.1:0-55902 GCA_014904845.1 Acephala macrosclerotiorum
AATATAAAATTAAAAAATTAATAATATTTATAAAAAATAATTAAAAATATTTAATTATTTTTAATAATAAATTTAAATTTAAAATTTGTTTATTTTTTATTTTTCTTTATTAAATTTTAAAAAAAAAAAAAAAATTACGAAAAAATTTAATATTAATAAAAATATTAAAAAAATTATTAGATTTTTTAAAAAAAAAAAATAATAATTTAAAAAATTTCGAGTTTTAAATTTTTTATTTAAAGTGAATTTTTTTTTTTTTTAATTTTTTTTTTCGAAATTTGAAACGAATTAATTATATATAAAAACAATTATAATAAAATTTTATATATTTTTTTTTTAATTTTTTTTATAAATAATTAATTTCGAAAATAATATTAATTACGTATTTTTTAATATATAAAAAGTTTTATTTTATTATAAATTAATTAATAATTTTTTTTATTTTTATTTTAATTAATTAATTTATATATTATAAATTATTTTAAATAAATTTAATTTATTAATTAAAACGAATTAATTTATAATTAAATTTTTTTATTTTGTATTTTATTATCTTTTTATAATAATTATTATTTTATCGATTTTTTAAAAACTATTTTTTTTATTTTATTATTTTTTTTTAATTTATTAAACTTTATTAAAACGATAAAATTAATTAATTTTTTTATAAAAAAAAAATTTATTTTAAAATTCAAATTTATTATATATTAAATTGTTTTTTAATAAATTTTAAATAATTTATTTACGATTTAACGATTATAAAAAAACTCTAAATTAATTATTTCGATTTTTTAAAAAAATTATTTAAATAAATCTTTTTTAATATTAAAAATCGAATTTTAATTAAAAAAAATTTAAATTAAATTTAATTAAATATTATAAACAAAAATTTTTAAAATTTTTAAATTTTTTATTTTATTTTTTATAAGTTTAATATTTATTACTATTAATAATATTATTTACGAAAAATTTAAAAAAATTTATAATAAATTTTTAATAATTAATTTTTTTTTTTAATAATATTTAATTTGAAAAAATTAATTTAATAATAAATATTTATATATTTATTAATAAAAACATATTATAATTTAAATTAAATTAATTTTTTAATATTTTTTAATAATAAATTTTTTTTTAAATATAAAATTAAAAAATTAATAATATTTATAAAAAATATTTAAAAATATTTAATTATTTTTAATAATAAATTTAAATTTAAATTTCGTTTATTTTTTTTTATTAAATTTTTAAAAAAAAAATATTATAAAAAGATTTAACGTTATTAAAAATATTAAAAAAATTATTAAAATTTTAAAAAAAAATAATAATAATTTAAAAAATTTCGAATTTTAAATTTTTTATTTTTTTTTTATTTTTTTTTTCGAAACTCGAAACGTGTTTATTATATAAAATAATAATTATACTAAAATTATATATTTTTTTTTTAAAAATTCTTATAAATAATTAATTTCGAAAATAGTATTAATTAAATATTTTTTAATATATAAAAAGTTTTTATTTATTATAAATTAATTAAAAACTTTTTTTATTTTTATTTAATTAATTAATTAAAATAAATTAATTTAAAATTAAACTTTTTTATAATATTTATATTTTTAATAAAATTTTAATATTTTTTATTATTATATACAAAATTTAATTAATTAATAATTAAAATACGTATTTTAATTCAATATAATACTAATATAAAATACGTATACGTATTCTCGATTTAAGCCAATCAGAATACGAGAATTCAAGTTTAGTGAGTACATATGCACTAAGACAATATAAATGAGTACGTTTCTATAGTAGTTGCTTGCTTTTACTCTCGGCTTACTTCGGTTTAGTAAGCTCGCCCGAGCTGCCCCTGAGCAAACCTCAGCAACTCACCTAAGCACCCCAAGCATGCACTATAGCGCCTGAGACCACAAAAGACTTATGCTAAAGCCTATAGCTAGGTTCGGTAGACGTAAGAATTACGTTCTTGCGGAAAAGGCTTCAGTGTCGCTTCAACTAGGGAATTTCCCGCCATTCGAAAGATCGAAGATAAAAGGCTGCCAGTAATTTTTGAGCTGTTGGTGGGTCGGAAATTTTTGACGGGGTGGCGATGTTTATATTTCTCCGACGTACTTAAGGAGCGGTTGCCTCTATGATGACCCTTTTGGCTACGCGATGATTAGCAACGAGATGGCTGCAGTGTCTGCAGTTGCTGGGATCGTATAATAACTCAAGTTAGACAAAGAATTTATTTGGCTGTCAACCAATTGCAAAACCCATAAGCTAAAGGGAGAAGAACCAATTAAGGAGAGAAGCTCTTGATATACATAACACATGTTTGGACTTTGTGACCCTTGAAATTTCCTGAAGTGATACAACCTTGTTCCCTGAGGGGCATCACAAACCGGCCCTAGCACTAACTATCCCTTCTTCGTCATGTAAAGAATAGCCGGATTCCTCCGCGTTTTGACGCCGAGTTGTCCGCGGTGGTAGGTGTACCACAGTTACCGGTGGCGTTGGCTGTGGATGATGAACCCTATTCACATTGTTTGCTCCGAAAGGATTCTTTAGTCCCAATCTGACTCTCTGTAAAGAATGCATCTTATCCACAATCTGCGAAGGAACCCGGAGAACAGTCTCCCGATAGAGGGTTCCGGTCGTGATGTCGTATGAGCATGCCAAAGCCCGCTTCATTCCGCCTTCGGATCCGCCGATGATCAAAGCCACGGGAGGGTGACGAGCCTCAAAAAGCGTTACGTCATCGAGAACGTGTCAACGAGCGTAAATAGCTGGGTTTTGATTAGCAAGAGACAAACCCAAGCAGATTTTTCGAGGTTGAAAATCCGTACCTTCATACTACCATATGCATTTCTGCTCTTTTCCTCTGCTGAACTGTAGCTAAAATGCTTGCACCGGGAAGTTGGCAGCGAATTGGTACAGCTGTCGCATGGGGAGCAAGGGTCCATAGCTTCGACGGGATAGCCGTAGATGGGATCACGGAGATCATTCACAGCCATATCCAACAATGGATGTCCCGCTCCTGCCTCGACGCCTTGGAAGTGTTCTCGAAACCGGTTTCGATGCTGATGCCGTGACAAGGGAGATCCATATGGACTCCACTTGAGGCGCCCCATCTTGGCTCCAAATATCTTTTCTTCGATTTCGGGCAGAGGAAGGTAGCCCTCAACGCCAAACAAGCAAGGCTCAACCTCACATAGTTTGCCTTTGTACAAAAGAGGGACATAGGCGGGCGCTGCCAACAAGATAATGGATGACACAACAATTAGGGAAATCGCTGCTGCGTGAGAAGCAATAAATAGGGTGGCCCCGAAGCTGAAAAGTAGTGGTGAAAACATGGTGATGTATATTAGGGTCTTCCGTTTCCAGGTCAGCCTCTTCATTGTATGAACAGTGCTGAATGAATGCCATTGGACCATAGCACCTTTGAAGCCGTCTACAAAAACAGTGTCGTTCTCTCCGATCCCACACACTTGTACATGTGGAAATATGTCCCAAAGGATAGACTTGTATTGGTCCGACATCCTATTCCACGGCTCATCTGGGCGCTCAGGCAATAGACATATCAGCCGTTCCATGAGCCGGTCGTTGTCTTGCGGCAGAGACAGTCTGTAAAGGAGCAATGCATTAGACAAACACATAAGGATGCTGACTTGAGGCTGAGTGACCACTCACCTAGCAAACGCTTGAAATGAAGAATCACTTGTGTCAATCATTGGCCGGACCCTCAGCAATCCCATGAGAGCATAACTTTTATCTCCTTTATGTTTACTCTCTAATTCTTGGTTGTCCAAGCACTTTATCGCCACGCTTACCAGCTCTAGACGACTAAGTGGAAGGTTGGTGAAATGCTCCACAAGTTGTCGTGAGTAACCAGCGTCCGGCCATGCAATTTCGGCGAGGCGAACTTTAGAAATGTGCGACCGCTGGTCGAGTTTGGTTGATACTGTGACAGAATCACCTTTGCTCAGGATGACCTCGTTTAGTGTCCACACTCTTTGGCCCCAGCCTTGAAGTGCTTTGGCCTGCATGCTAGGATCACCTTCTTGCAAAGGTGTTGCATTCTGGGCAATAATGATCGAATGATCTGCTCCCCTGATGATATCGCTCATGGTATAAACCTAATCAAATTGCTAGTCAGGCAAGGGCTCAGAAGACGGTAATAACAGCTCACATCTTGATCTGTCAGGAGCTTTTTCTCGTCTTCGTCTGTGACCTCTTCCACTCTGTCTTCTTCTTCGATGTATTTTCTATAGGGTTGGCATAGACCATCCAGCCAGAATGCCTTTGGCTTTTGTGCATGGTCCCGAACAGAATTCGCATATTTGAAGGTTTCCCGAACAGCCATATCGTAAAGAAGTTGGTAATTATCCTCCTGCTCTTTTTCGTCCTTACTGTCGAACTGAATCTTTGTGTATGATATAAAGACATAATGCGCGTGATCGTCCTGCTAATCATTAATATCTTTCGATCAAAGTCGAGATTCATAACTCACTTTTCGTACAGGCCTTACCTCAGTGCGAGGAGGCCCGACGCTATTTCCGTTTTCGTCTCGTTTTCCTTCGGTCAAATAACAGAGGAACCTAGGTCTGAATGCACGATATACTCCAATATCACCTGAGGTCCATGAGGGATCATCTAGACGTCCTTCCTGAATTTCTCTCCTGTTTTCCCAGAAATTTCGAGCTAGGCGTGGGTATCGGTAACCATTGTACAAAAAGGGCAGATATGCTCGCGAGTTCTTTCCACCGGGCTGACCATGACCTGGCAGAAACAACTGTCATCAAAGGCATGCTTGTCAGTCTGAAGAGGTTGCAGATATATTGTCGATGGCCAAAACTCACGATAATGACGATTCCCAGAGATGCAGGAATCCAGCGAATAACGACCGATATCCAGTCCGCGCGGGTCCATTCTTCTATCCGGTGCCTCCTTCCAGGTAGAATGGCTTGGAGAGGAAAGTTGGCCAGACGAAAGAGCCTAGGTGCTGTGTTTCTGATGACCGTCCGATCCCAAGTGCTGTTGTCTAATGTGCAGAAAGAATCTCTCGTTTGAACACAAAGACGTTCGAATTTTCCAGACGATGGATTGATCGTACATGCATATGGTTGATCTCCGGAGATTTGCCTTCCCATACCATCGATGGCATTGTAGTTGTCTTGGGAATTGTACTGCAAGCTAGCTGGATAGTAAAGTCTAACAGGCCTAGTCTCATCACCCCAGCCTCTCCATGAGTGCTCAGTCGTAGTCCAGGCATTGTACCATCCACGGATATCATTAAAGTTAGCGATGTAGTCGGGCACAGGCTCCTCGTTGCTATTACTGGGGGCAGGAATTTGCATCTTGGAAGTTGGTAGAGTATGTCTTGCTCCGACAGGATCGTTCGGGCCCTAGAAAGGTTAGAAAGCAGAGTATAAAAGGAATTAGCAGTTTACAAGGGGAATAAATGACAAACTAGAATCTAAGAGCGTTGTCCAGTTTCCAATTTGGATGTGCTCGAAGTGACTGTCGAGGTGGATTGAACAGCAAGCGTAGATCCTATGGCTATAAATCAAGGAATGCAATCAGCGAACCCACTGGTGGACGTACCACTTTCCCCTTCCTTTTTAGGGTTTATTGGCTTCGTAGAAGTAAAGGTGCTGGTATCGCTGCCCACCGTCCAGTCAAGCTCAGCCTGAGCGGAACGTCAATGAAAACCCTACACGAATCAAAATAAAATCGGGTAGCATACTAGTTTACTAGATGTCTTTTCTTGAATCGCGGTGATATCTTGACTGTGTCGACCTGGGCCACTGGAAGCCTACACGGAATCAGTTAGTGCACTTAGTGATGCTGTATATCCCATAAGGTGATCTTACCATATGTGTTTTTGTATCAAGTATGGCTAAGCGTCTGCTCTTTGACAGGATGTGGTGTAACAATTGGGATGTTAATCTGGTGATGCAATAATCTCGAGTGAAGGAATGTGATTTTCATTTATAGCCTCATGAGGCTCCTTTGGAAAAGATCGCCGATCATTCTTGCTTAGCCGCCTGGAACCCAGTTTGCCCACCCCCTTTTTACTGCATTCCCGCTATATCGAGATTAGGCCAGATGATTGACAACCCTCGTCCGACTGGTATGAAAGTGGGGGGTGGACATTTTCTCCCTCGCCCGGCTGGTATGATAGTAGGATGCAGAGATTTTCTCCTTCGCCCGATTCTTATCCGAACATGATGCCACATTTACAAATAGGATTCTTCTTCCAGGTTCTCCTGCATGAGCCACCAAGCCACAGTTATGCATTTCATAAGATGGCCGATGGACACGTCATCCCCAGAAAGGCTCAGGTTTTTCATCAAAACACGAAAAATTCTTGTTGTTATAGTATTGTTTCCTTTAAATTTCCCTAAGGATACAAAAGGGACGAGGTGCATTTTCAAGAGGATTTTGATGATGACTACTCTCGGCGATGACCTTCGGTATATATCTCGCTTTGAACAGGAGGTTAAATCACTTCGCCAAGCAGGGTTGCACCAATCTTTGAGAAACTCTCAGTATACAAGCAGCAACGCTAGAGCTCATCCGCCGTTCTGTCTGTATCAGTGGCATCGAGGTGAGAGAGAGTCCCTGTATTTCGGGTGGAAACTTTTTCTGTATCGTCTGTCTAATGTGAAATTATAGGAAAACATCCAACTCGCAAAGAGATGCTATCTGTGGATGAGCTTGGAAATTGCGGTGGGTGGGATTTAGGTATCCTGTAAGTAGGTTGCCGCCCAGGTCGCCGCCTGGGTCGCCGCCTCATTCTATTTCTGAAGTCAACCTTGATGCTCAATTGGCTTTGTTCGATCTCGTCCTCAATTAAACTTTCCATAACTGGTTTCAGCACTGCCCCAACTGACGAGCCCGCCTCTTTGCCCGACTTTCTAAAATTGGTTGACTTGTTTGGCATACCGAGCGACTTCGTCGCCGAGAGATTTCATGCAGTCACCCACTCATTCAGCACCCGCAAGTTGAGAGACGAATCCGAAAGTATGTGCCCGACGCAATTTCTTAAAGACTATTTCCAAAGCACTTATTAAAACAAAATAATTCATAGTTGTATGGATTCGTTTCCTCACTCTACTGCCATCACTGCCATTCCATGGAAAACCCCGATGGAGGAGATCGGGGGTCGTGTTGAAGTGGTTGCCAACTCCGCCCTCGAATAACAAGTCCACATCAGAGCCATCTCGACAAGTTACACTTATTTGTTTCCAGCCCGTTGAAGGAGTCTTAGTAGCTATCAATCGACTTTTTAAGTCTAGCAGCTAGGAAGACACCCTGAGGGATCCATATTTCCTGATCAATGCATCATTCGAGACATGGCATGAACTTGTTGATGAAAATGCGTGGAAACTGGTGGATTTCTCTCGTGAAGCTGAAAAAGTGCGTTGTCCTTATTCTCGCTCAGTTGCAAGGAGTTCGGGTCTAATCCAAATAACGGACAGAGCATATTCGAACATTCGGCCCAACTAGAGATCGACAGCTCCGAGTTACTCGCAATCGATTACAATAGCATCCACGACCTTGCCAAAGATGCCATACACATGGTGGAGGGGTTGGATGCCGTTCTCAGGTCCCTTGAGTGTGCTTTGCATTACCATAGCGAAATAGAGAAGCTGCAAGAGGACGATCCTGCCATCTGGGAAGCCATACACCGTTGCCTGCACTACCGCAAAGAGATGTTTCACTCGACTAGATTGCGAATGCTAAGCGTGGACCAGAGACTAAAGAATGTTATCAACATGGTTGGTTGTTCCATTCATTTTCTTTTTGCCAAAATTCTGAAATATTTAGGCCTTTAACATTGGGACCATGCATGATAGTCGGGTCATGAGGCAAGATAGCTATGTCATGAAAACACTCTCGATATTGGCGATGGTGTTCCTCCCCATCTCCACGGTTAGCTCCATTTTTGGTACCCAGTTCTTCGCCACAACCACATCGCCGGATCCCACATCAAGCACTGGCGCTGTCACTACATCATTTGTTGTCAATAAAAAGATCTGGTGGCTGTGGACAATCTCGATCCCTGTAACCATAGTCATGTTAATTGGTTGGGGAGTCTGGATTAAGCGGTCCCAAGTAAAAGCTAAGAGACTAACATATTGGATGAAGGATGTTGAGAAGGCTAAATCCGCTTGAGAAGCGTCTATTTTCCCTAACTAGGCGGAACATTCAAGCCGAATATTGGCTGACTATCCAAGGGTAGCGGATCAGAATAGACTGACAAGATCCATTTCCAAGTTGTTGCCGCTCCAGGCATGTTCTGTATAGTTTCCTTCTCGCTGGTCAAGCCACCATCGTATTCGGCTCAATAATTCAGATATATCACTTGGGATATATTCCTATCTGAAAATCGGATGTGTTCGCAAAAATGGTATCATACTATCATTTTATGATCCCGCAGGCACAAGTACTCCCTTGATGTCGACGGGCAGCAACAAATGCTTCTGCAGAGTGAAGATCCTTTAATCTCGCGGTATGCGCCTCAAGGACATTAACAAGGACGCTTCGATTTTCAGGGACAGTAAGGACAAGATTACGCATGCTTGCTTCTAGGGCTTTAGAATTTTCGGAGTTAGACACAACCTGAAATTCGATTTTGTTCCTGTAAGAACGCTAATGGGAACTCATCCGCGTACCTCAACTCTACGAGGATAGACGTTTCAAGGAGCGCACGAAAACGGCCGAGTCTCCCGGAAATCGCTAACACCATTGCTTCGCTTCAGATAATTTTTATCGCTTGTCGCATGCTCTTCCAAGCCATCTTCTTCCCTTGCATTTTGAGCGCTACCGGGATCTGGAGTAGTTCATCGGCTGTCTCATAACAGCTTGAGCATAAACCATCCAGCAACTCCCTAGCCTTGTCCTCATACCCTGTATTGCTTTTCTGATTAATCGTCAGCCTCGATTGAAAGGTCTGGGTTGTCTCGGAAGCTTTTGCGATGCTGACATTGTTTGTTGAGAGAGCTTCCGCAGACTTGTGAATCTCATGCGCCTTTCCAAAACGTTTGATCCAGAAATCGGCGAAGTTGACGAAGTTGCTGGCGAGGCCGAGAGCTGTCATTCGGTCTACCATTTTGAGCAACGCTTCACGTTTCGGTACGATTCTTTCCCTTCCTTTCTGATCACAACTGTGATTGATGGTCTGAAGTGTTTTGGGTAGTAGCCTATTCTCAGGCATGATTAAAGAGGTGTTTGAGGTGGGGGAGTATTTGGTTCAGCACTTTATGGAGGATACCATTAGGGATTCCGTCCATTCCTGGTGCCTTCTTGGCTAGAACCCTCATGATTGCTTCTCTGATTTCCCTTGCCGTGATAAGTGGAAGTATGATTGGGGGTCGGTATTCATAATTCTCGGTATCAGTGAGATTTGGTTCTGGTGGTCTTGGGAAGAAACTTTGGCATAGCAGGTCGACCTTTGCTGCTAGGTCTGTCGTTGGTTCTCCTGTATTGTCCTTGAGTACTGGTATCAGGGCATAAGTATTCGTTCTTCTTTTATTGGCTTATTTGACCAGTTTTTACATTTTCTCCAGCGTTTCAAATACTTCTTTTATTCTCTTTATATGAGTTTGTCGTAGCGCTTTTTTAATAATTCTGCTTTTATAATTTCGTATTATTTAATAAATTTTTTTACTTTTTTTATGTTTTTTTATTTTTATTTATATATAAAAATATAAAAATGTAAAATTTTAACGTTAATATATTTATTATAATAATATATAATAAACGTAAATAAATTAATTGTTTATTTTAAAAATTAATATTAATTTTTATTTATAAATACGTAATAAAACTTATTTTAATAATAAATAATTTAGTTTAAATTTAATCAAAGTATTTAAATATAATAATTTAATTAGTTTTTTTTTAAAAAATTTTATAACGAATATTAAAATTTTAATTAAATATTATCAAATTTTAAACGATTTTATTAATTTATTATTACGTAAATTAATAAATTATAATTTTTTTTTAATAAAAATAATAATTATAAAAAAATTTTAAATACGTTTTTATTTTGAATATTAAATATTTTTATAATTATATATTAAAAAAAATAATTTGAAATAAAAAATGAAAATAGTAAAAAATATTAAAATTTAATTTTATAATTATATAATTTTTAATAAAAGTTTTTAAAAATATTTTTTTAAAATTATATATTAAAAAAAATAATTTAAATTAATTATATTAATTGTATTAATCGTAATAATTTAATATAAAAAACAAAGATTTTAAAAAAAAAATATTTAATAATATAAAATTTTATAATATATTTTTATTTTAAATATTAAAAATTTTATTAATTTTATTATTTAATAAAATTTAAAATTATTATTTTAATTTTAAATTTTTATAAAACGTTTAATTTAAAACTTAAAATAAAAATAAATTAATAAAATTATAATTTTTATAATTTTTTATAAAAACGTTTTTACGAAATTTATAAAATAAAATATATATTAAATAAAAATAAATTCGTTTATTAATTAATTTGTTTATAAATTAATAAATAAATATTTTTTATATAATATTAAATTAAATTAATAATATATTAAATATAAAATATTAAAATTATTATTTTGATTTAATACCGTTATATGCTTATATTTGTGTACGAAGAAGAAAAGGAAAGCTTCTGAAGAAAGCTCCCCTTTATATACTAGCTAAGAAGTCACATGACCGATCATGTGACTTCGGTACGTGATTTCTCTGATCTTTGTTCCGACAGAAAGGAAGTTATTAATGTTGGTAGCAAGGAGAGTATAAGCCACAGTAAAGTCCACGAAATTTCTATCTCTGAAAGTCCATGGATTGAAGCCTGATGACAAGGCGCAGAAGACGTTGACCCAGATGCCGAACGGGAGGAAAATCTGACTCAAAACGAACAAACCCATTTCGAGAGACCGAAATTGAGGAGATTCTATTGACTATGATAGTTTCAATGTCTTTTATTGTAGATTGAGCGTGGTTTCGGTCTCAGTCACTGTTGTAGTGGTGATTCTCGATCTTCGATCCCGAGACCGGTAGTAACACGCTCCTCTTCGAGACATCGAGGAAAGAACGACCAAGGTCGCAACGCACATCTTCTTCTTCATCTTTCAGAAGAACTCCGATCCACCATTCCAACGTCTCCTTCGAGTCCCCATTCTCCTCATCCCTATTTCCACACCTCTCTTTAATCTTCCTCGCATTTTCACCCATCATTGTATACCAATTGATATGCCTTCCTAAAATAAAAGCGAAAATGGCTAGCATCAAATAGAGTCCCAAGAATAATAATTTATACGTGTATGTTATGTCTGTTGATAGATAATTGCTAATTGCGAGTCGCAACAGCAATATGACCACTCCTTGAAAGACAAGCATTCGGAAACGGCCCTCATTTTGATAAAGAACCATGGCACCACCGCGGTAGGAGCCTGCTAGATAACTCGCAAAACTCTCCCTCTCCCTATTTTTTCCGCCCGATTTGCCATCCTTTACTTGTGCGCGGATGAACCAGCTGCTGCATGCGTGACTTCCCCGCGATTTGAGAGTGGTGTTGAGAATGTTGAGGCACTCTTCTCGGGACATAGAGGCTTGTAGTTGGGTGGGTCGGGGGCATGAGAGTATACCGCATAATAGACATAGATTGATCATCGTGGAGAATATGGAGGAGAGAACCAGGAGGAGCATCCGATCATCTCCTTCAAGTGTCGTTTTGGTGAACGATTGGTAGATGCTGTATGCTGACAAGGAGAGGAGTAGGATTCGACTGAATACCACACACGTCTTTTCGGTTGTGCAAGCTTCCTTCAATTGGAATTGTCGACTCTTGATTTTAAAAGACATAGTGGGCATGTAATTGGTAAAGGAGACACATGGAGGTGTATTGAACCGAAGAAGAGTTGTGCTTAAATGGAATGTTACTGCTGAACTCCAGGGGGAAAAAACTATTAAGTCTAGTGTGAATTAAAATTATAGTGATGACAGATTTCGAGACTAGGTCTTTCTACACTGCACATGGTGACGCAAAGAACTCTGTTCACACAGTGTAGGTGCGGAGCGGGCCGCATAGCATATGAAGGGTACCACTGTTTAATTGCAACACAGATTTTTTTTATTATACAATCGATAAATATCCTTTTCTAGTCAATTGAACTAAAATTATCTAAATATTCAAAAGTATTACGATCAAAAAATATGAGAAAATTCCTCGAATAATATACTAAAACGGGGTCAAGTTCGAGAACCAAAGATTCGCTAAACTTTAGAAGTGTGATCGTCCTTTCCTCAAATTCGAGATTTAACTGCACTGCATTAATTGAAACAAAATGGGTACGATGATGGCAAATGTGCCTCCAGATCAGAGTCTGATAATGTGGGTGGAGCATAGGTGTGTAGGTCACTACCCGAAATGTCGCTAAGCTCCCCCTATTTCAAGAGAGTAAACCACAACGACAAGGTTGCACTGGCAGAGGTTGAAGAAAGGAGGCACGCTAGACAGGAAATACCAAGAATAGCCAGCAAACATCATCACATTCGCAATGCTAAAGCTACACATGAATTGCCATTCATTCCTCAACCTATCCTTTCCCATCTCTTGGCCACTCTCAAAGTCCCAATTCACCGCCTACGACTTATTGGCACCAGCGCTTCAACTCGACTTGGCCCTCTCACCATACGCCTTCGTAGCATAATCACCCTGGTGAACAATCAAATCCTGTGGTCTATAATCATGTCTACCCGAAAGATAGCTGTCGAGAATAGCCTTGGTACCATCCGCATATCGCTTCTGCGCATCAAGCGAAGTACCCGACATGTGAGGAACCATAGCATTTCCACCACCGAAGGGGTTCTTGGCGTAGCGGAGTGGGTGATCCTTTGGTGCTGGTTGAGGGAACCAGACGTCTCCTCCGTAGCCACGGAGGTGGCCAGACTTGAGGGCCTCGGCGACGTCTTCCTTGACGACGATGGCGCCTCGTGCGGTGTTGACGAGCCATGAACCTGTTTAAAATTAGCAAGAAAACATATTGAGAGGTGGTAAACGACATACCCTTCTTCATCTTGGAGATCAACTCCTTGTTGAAGAGACCTCGGGTCTTCTCGTGGAGGGGGCAGTTGATGGTAACAACATCACACTGAGCCAACATCTCTTCCAAGTTGGTAACACGACGGCAACCAATCTCCTTCTCAATCTCAGGCTTTAGTGGTTGGTAATCGAAATACAAAAGCTCCTTGCAGTCAAAAGGCTTGAGACGTCTCAAGACACGCTCACCGATACGGCCAACAGCGACGGTACCGACAACCTTGCCTTCCAAATCGAACTCGTTCTTGGCAGCAGCAGCGACATCCCATTCTCCGGCTTGGATCTGCTCGTGTGCGGGGACGAAGTTACGGACGAGGATGAGGATGGTCATGACAACATGCTCAGCGACGGAGACGACATTGGAACCGGTGACTTCAGCGACGGTGATACCACCGTTGGTCTTGTTGGCATTGTCGAGATCGACGTGATCGGATCCAATACCAGCGGTGATGGCGAGCTTGAGTTTCTTGGCCTTGGCCAATCGCTCAGCAGTGAGGTAACCTGGGTGGAACCTGTTTCTGTCAGCGGGTGCCAAGCGGAGATAGAACGGAAAGCATACGGTGTGGTGATGATAACCTCGGCATCAACCAATTCCTGATCGAACTTTGAGTTCTCACCCTCCTTATCAGATGTGGTAACCAGAGTGTGTCCCTGAGACTCCAACCATGGTCGAATGCCAAGCTCGTTCTCAGTTGTGCCTAGAAGTTCCGGGACCTGCCATCAATCAGCAATTGACGCATCAATTGGCAGAAGAGCGACTCACTTCCTCGGCGTGTTTCTTGCCATCGTACAGCACGAGAAGTACCTTGACCTTTTCACGTTTTCCTGTCAGCGTTCTGATACTCCCAAGATTATTGTATCGCAGTGCCTGAGCCCCACGAGCCAGCACACGAGGTGCAGGTCTCGCAGCAGCGGTATGGAGTGAGGAGGTAAAAGCTGGACGCGCGAGACGGCAGATTGAACGAATGAGTAATACCATTGTGACTGAGTTGAAGAATTATTTGGTGGTTGTGTATGTTGTGAGGATTGAAGGAGGAGAGTGAGTTTTGTTTGGGCGACTTCCGGAGATAGCTTGGGAAGCTCGCGAAGTGCGGGGTCGGGATGATGATGTACCTGCCAAAACGCGAAACGTCAGTGGAAGAAATGGGAGCTACGTAATGAAAGTGCAGCATCGAGCTTCGGGTGATAGGATGAAAAGGGATCAACTCCATATTATATCATACCACTGTGACAGCGAAGGGGCAGAAATCAGGAGATGGGTACGTACTTTGAATGTACCTGCGTAGAATCAGATCAAATCAAATCAACAGAGTCTTGCTGTTGAAGATGGATGGCGGGGTATGAGAGAAGAATGGAAATAGAATGGGAAGTCAAACGAATTCATTCTCCCGGGGCAGCCTCTTCTTTATATGTATGGCTCCTCTCATGTCTAAACAGCACATCCATTTTGCCTTTCCCCTCTTCTTTCCTAAAGCAGGCATCCCTCCTCATCTCAACCAACCACCAATTCCTTGCTCCCAAACAGCCCACAAATGAAGGTCTCGCCCTCGCGGCTAACTCCACTTGTCGCTCATGCGCCCAAGCAATTTGTAAAGTTTGCTGGAGCTGCAGCCAGTGATTGCTTTCGTGTATACTACCGAGAGCTGGCTGTGCTGTTCCATTCATTCCCCACGTCTCCGAGAAGCGAGGGTCGATGTTGGTCTACGGGGATGGGAATGGGAATCTGTGAAAGGAGGGGCAGAGGCAAAGGAGGTCTTTCGGGGGTGCTCGGTGAGTGGATGGAAGATGGAGCTAGATGGAGCTAGATGGAGCTATGACTTGATGCTGCAGCTGCAGTTGCCCCTCACTGCAGCTCGCAGCTTTGCCATCTATTTATTGATATAAATGATCCGATTCCGTTCAACAGATATACGAACAATTCCACCCAGCTGCAGCTTCGTATCTGAGGAGAAAGTATATTTCCAGCTGACGCGGGGTAAATGATTGCTTGTGTTCATTGCTGACAGTCTCACAGCTTCCCTTCCCCTCTATCGTCCCCTATCGATAACCCATTTACCGATAACGGGGATGTCTCGGTGCTCTCGGTGACCCCACAACGTACCCCACAATGAAATAACTCGGTATCTCGCTGACCATGTTCCAGGTGATTTCTTTTCAACAACTTCTACTTCAACGGGATTCTGTATCGTGAAGTTATCATCTCATACTTGCCGACTTAGGCGCCCATTAGGCAATTCGTGCATCGTTAGTTTGAACGCCGTAGTAAGCTGACGTTCTCTGTTCCTTCGTTCGATGTTACACTACAACGGGCATTTACCCCGCATTAGGCTGCATACAAACACCAACATCTTACAACACCTCTGGGCGAGATTCCAGGGTAAAAACGCACAAATATCAATCATCTCTCCTGATTGCCTCTCCCGAGCGAGGAAGCATATGCAACCCTGAGGCTTTGCTGCAACCTGTATCGCTCATGCAACGCCATTTCACTTTGACTTGCTTCGAACCCCTCGTCTGTACTGTAAGACCTTACCAATCCCCCTCTCTCATTCGTGCCATAAATGGACTGCTTCTCCGCAATAAAGTAAAAATAGTAGAATAGCTCGCCAAGCCTCCATCTTGAAATACAATGGAGGTACGAACGGATTTGATACCTAGATACGGAAAGAAAGAAGAGCTTGTGCGCCAACGGCTTGAGGAAGCAGCTTGCTTGCCCCAGATTTTCGGCTTCGGAGAGGGAAGGGGAAGGTTCGGTGTTGTGAGGCGGCTTTGAGATGTGAAATCGGAGTGTACTTGAATTCCCGATAGCTTCCAGAACTTATGGCTGGGAAAGAATGTCCGATTTCGCTAAAAGGAAGAAACGCTCATGCACGTGTGCACGTGAACACGTGATCTAAATCTTAAGGAGATCGTGCCCCGAAGCTCTTCCCAAATTTCTTGTTTTTGCTTTTGAAATAATAGAATATATATATGGAGATTCCGTCTTCGTGTGTATACAAGTATGAAAGGAGAATTCTGAATAGCTTCTCATGTGCCGAATGTCACATGTCCTTTATTTCCCAATCAGGTAATTTCCCCGCAATTCAGCCATCACCCAGCCCCACAAAAACTCCAAACCGCGACGCCCGAACTGATCTCCACCGTGAAACATCCGTCGTACCAAGCTCGCTCATCAAACACTTCCTTCCCTGCCAAGATATTTTTAGTCCCACATCGGTAATGTACCTGATCGTCACCAGCTTCAAGGTTCACGACGTTAGTTCGCCAAGGTTGAGAGAGTCAGGAGGGAGAAAAGGTTCTGTGACATGGGCTGAGAGGTGGAGATAAGAAGGTTGATGCGACTCAGGGATTTGGGTATTTGAGTTTTGGTTTGAGTGGGTATGATTTATATATACTTTGTGACTGGGAAGGAAGGTTGGAGGGGAATGGAAGGAAAGGGTGAACTTCGGGAGGTTTGTTGAAAAGTCAATTCTTATCGTGATCGTGATCGTGAATTGTGATTTTTCATCAGGGTATTGGTTGATTGATATTATACTCGTGATATAAGGTGAGGTGAGGTGGGTTTTCCCTCTAAAGATTCAAGGAGATTATTCACAGGGAGAAAGAGGAGGAGGATCAACTCTCTCGATGAATCTGAGGGAAGGAGGAGGAGAGAGATTTTCTCTCCCGGAGTTTGAAGGATTTGAGAGAATAATTTCTATTAGTGAATCATGATTACATGGACAAGTAGTAAAGTTCTAGTCAGGAGGATCCTCACGATAAAGAAAGGTTTTGATCGATTCTCTTAAACGATTGATAGTCGACTTTTTTTTGAATGCAGTCGGGTTTGAACTTTGCATTTGAAGACTCGTAGTCAATTCTAGAGAGGGGAATAATCAGAGTAAGAAGTATCATGATGAATGCGGTCGAAGAAATGTGAGGAACGTCAGGAAATATAAGGGGCGAGTGGTTCGCGGGGACAGAGTTGCTTTTGAAGAAGTGCAACTCTACTTCATTGTTTACGCGCGAGGAATCAATAATGCTCTTGCAAAGAGCTTGAGTTTGACCTCGAGACGATAAGGTGAAGAAGCGAACAGGCAAATTGATCTCTCCTACGAACTATATGTGGATTTTTATAGTTCGATCTTGCGATCTTGCGAAGCGAGACCTTTAACTTGTTCTGCTCAGAGATAAGGTTAAGAGGGGAGTGGACATGACATCTCGTGGTGAAAGCTCGAATTTATGTACGAGTAGTAATTATATCGCGACCTGTGATGCGCACTCGAACACCACAGGTTGAACCACGATCAGACAGACGAGTATGTTTGTAGAGGTAATGAAGTACATGTAAGATGCGCAAAGTCCAAAGACGCGTGTACAAACCTAAAAAGTACTTGTCGAGTTCCTCGGTGGCGGGATACCCATGACCAAATCATCCATCGCAATGCAGGAACATGAATACCACCTCCAAAGCACTATGCATAGACGACCCATCCCCATTTATCCACCAACTTCAGCCGACTTCACACCTGCATGCAACACATTCTGGCGAGGCAGAACATCGAACCATCTCCCGCCCCACAGCTTCTGGAAGAAATGGATTGCAGGTGTTCAAACGAGTTCCAAACACACATCAAAAAATGCGCGCAATATTTGATGTGGGGAAGGAGCAAAGATTGAGACGAGAAGATCCGGAAGGTTGGATGGAGACAGTGGCAAACGTAAGATGCGGTCCCGAATGGGTGTCGCTGGGGTGCGAGTACGTGAGATGAAATTGAAACGCGCGGACAAGATGTTTGATGTGCAAGATGTGAAGAAGAGACGAAGATGCGATATGATACATCTGTATGCACGAGGTGGAAGAAGGTGGACGAGTCGAGTGGACATGAACGAATTGGAAAACACGAGATGGGATGATCGTGAATGAGGACATGAAAGTTCAGGTTCAGATCAAATTGCGTCGAGGTTGAGACGAGATGAAGATGTCACCAAAGAAGTGCGATGAATGTGAAAACATCCGAGAACGAATCTCATTCTTCTCTCGATCATGCTGATCGAAGTCAACTATACATTTCCAGCTCACCAAGCCGCACCATCCCCAACCGTCTTGAATGATGTACAGAAAGTCCCTCTCACTCCCAATCTTTCCTCTCATACACACAAGATATCTCAATTCGAGATCAATAAGCCTCAATTTCCCATCCTCCAACACCATGCATATGCATCAAGCTCCTCAAGAGCCCAAGAAAATATTGTATCATATCTCATACCCCATCCCGCCACATAAATAGACAGAAATACAAAAAGGAGTGATAAAGTAAAGGTAAAAAAGATGTAAAAGTCGGCCTGCGATGAGGTCCGTCGCCCTCAAAAGGTATCATTAGAATCGAAAACAGCAATAAATCCACAAAGTAAAATTAACGCCATTCTCCTCCACCAAAAGTCCTGTTCCTTTCCCTATAGTTAACACCGAGCTAGCTGATCAGGAAGCTCTTTTCTATACCGAACCTCTACCGTTTTGAGCGCCGCGCCAACTTGGAGCTGGATGGAAAAAATCTCCCCAGTAGCGCCTGGAGCATTTTGAGGGGGTTGATGAAATGAATGATTCACGAAAGTTTGTGATTGATCATTCATATCCAATCCTTTGCTGGCTCCTGTTGACTGGAGCTTGCAGCCGGTCGCTGCGAGTTACTCCTCACCAATCCCGCTGCTAGGCTACTCGGTAACGCTGAGTTGCCCTTCAACGGGTTCGCGCTCATGGGACCGCCGAAACTGGCTGCCGCAACAGCGGTTTTGATCTTCGCCGGCAATTGCTTGGCTGGCGAGTACACCGCGGGGCTCAATTGTGTCGTCGATTCCCTCGCTTGTGTCTCTTTGACTGCTGCTGGAATGAAAGCTTTTGGTGTAGGTGGTAATGTCTTGTTGACTGCGGCGGGAGATGAGCGAGTGGGTGATTGCTCGGGTGAGGGCTGGCGGGTTATAATTGGAGCGGGTGCTGGTGAAGGCCATTTCGGACTTCGAGGTGGAGGAGCAGGTGCTGGGAAGTCGGTTTGTACTCTCAGCGGACTAGGTGGAGGTGCGGGTTT
Source organism: Acephala macrosclerotiorum (assembly GCA_014904845.1). Classification (NCBI taxonomy): domain Eukaryota; kingdom Fungi; phylum Ascomycota; class Leotiomycetes; order Helotiales; family Mollisiaceae; genus Acephala; species Acephala macrosclerotiorum. The sequence continues at coordinate 19,183 of MU119377.1, forward strand.
TGGTACTGGTGTGGCAGAGTAGGTGGTTGATGGTAATGGGGAGGCACTGTATTTTGATGAGAGGGATAAGGGTGATTCTGGTGATGGTGGTGGTGGAGCTTTGTAGCTTGTTGATGGGAGGGGAAGACAATCGAGGTCTTCTTTGGATGGTCCAGGAGCGTGCGATAATCGCAAGCCGATCTGAACAGTTGCTGATGAAGCTATTGAGGAATCTCTTCGGTGTCGCGAGCCCCCATTCCCGTACACAGGTGGAGGAGGAGCCAAGTCGCTGATGTCATAGATAGAGACTGGTTGTCCGGGTTTCGTGGGACTACCGCCCTCGGCTGGGAATAGTGAATATGATGGTTTGTTCCGCGTATGTCCTCGCGTAGGGGATTTGTCGAATGTTGGCTCTAGAGGTGCTGGCATGTCGTCGTAAGTTTTCGGTGATCGGGATGGTGGGCTAGGGAGCGAATCCATGCTGATGCTGATGGCTTGTGATTTCTCTGGACCCATCAAGCTCGCTCGACTATCTGTTCGACTTTGTTGCCTGTTTAATTCGTGAGCCGAACCTGGTGTTCGCGGCCCCGTCACTGGGTTGACCAATTGAGAGTGCATCGCCAGCTCATTTGGTCCGAATATTCTAATCTCATGCTTTCCCCGATCCCATGATCGTCCGACCTTTGGACCGAAAGATGTCGTTGCTGTGTTGGATCGCAAAAAGAGTTGTAGCAAGCCACTCATCAATCCTGACAGGTTCAACACCACTGTCGCCATCATAGCAAGCTTGATATCACCATCCTTATCAATCAAAGAAAAGAAATATGGCAGAACAAAAGCCTGAAACAGTCAGTGATGGCCCCCAATCCCACGCCTGAGTCCACTCACCATTGAAACGATCCCCAACACCAGGTAGTAAACCATCCTCGACGCAGCAATTCGTTGATGCTGATCAATCAAATTCACCATCGAGAGTCTGATGAAAATCGTGAGAGCACTCAAAATCATCAATCCACTTGTAACCGACAACAACACGGACCCCAACTTTCCATATCTCATAATGAACCATACCAACGACGCAAAGCAAGTATCGGATTCTGGCCAGATGTGCGATGGTATCCACGTAATAATCAACATAATAAGAACTATAACAAGGCATATCGTAACATCGTATTTCCCCCTCGCTTGAAATGGTATACTTCGAAAGGATCGTATCGCGCACTCGAGGCCGAACACCAATTGGAGGTATGGCACGATGAATAGAGCTGAAACCGTTAGTATCGTTTGGAAGTAATGTCTATCAACTTACCAGGCCACATGAATTGCCCAATTGTTTCACAGCCTGTCGTGAACAGAGACTTCAGTCCCTCTCCTTGGACACCTGCGAAGACCAGTCCTTGGATGACAATTCCTATCGCCAAGACCAAAGGAAACGTCTCTGCTGGATGTATCGACGACACGCAGAATTTCCTATTACAGTCAGCACCATCCATTCCTCCAACATTCCATCTGACTTACGAAGCTTTAAACTTTGGATTACACCGCTTCGATGCCCAATAACAGTCGTACAATATGCTGGCAGCTGTCGCAAATGAAGCTAACACATTGAAAGCTGCAAGAATAATCGTCGATGTCCTCACTGACTTGCTCTCAGCAAACACAAGACTCGATATCAAGTGTAAGGTCGCATTATCCACCCCCGTCCGGTTCGTTGCCATCTGAAAGAACGGACTCGTCTCATTCACCGTGTGATTGAATGATGGCCTCGCCCTCTCCATCAACATCCTCGCTGAAGCTGCCATTATTCCTTCCAGCCTTGAAGCAACCATCAGATGTGATTATTGAAGGCAGCGAGCCGTAGCGTTGCCGTTCGTGATGTTGTTAAGTCATGAAGATCGCCGGTGGTGACGTGGTTGGTGAAGAATCGGATGTGTTAGAGAGAAGAAAGGCTCGAGTATGGGAGAAAGTAAAGACTGAAGCCCACCGATAGGCCAGAACGGTGGAAGAAGCAAAGGTGAAACGGGTTTCTGAGCCAGCAGTGGTGACCAAAAGCACCGACGAATAGAAAGGGACGTAACGACAAACTGACAGCAAAACTCAAAAAAAAAGAATGTCGAGACAGATTTGCACTGCTATAGGATTGCATGAAGTATAAGAAAGAGCCCCATGCAGCTTCTCGACGCACGTCTAATGGTCCACGCGCGGGAGAAGTCGAGTCCGGCTTGCTAGGGGTCCTGGACGACTCGTCCCGGGCAGGCCTTGTGTGGTGGGGAGTGGTTTCCGCCACCGTTGATGGGGAAAGCCACCGTCACTGGCCGTTGGTTTCAAGCGACCCATGGTGGTTATTCAGTAGCGAGGCCCTCTGCCGGAGCCACCACTTTAATTGGGATCTGAAAATCCACCCCATGTGCAATGGGCGTGCAATGAGGTTGAGTAAGCCAGGTTTTGTACTTTAGAATGTCCTTATCAGGCTCAACTAAGGCATCATCCGTTCCTATGGCGTGAATTCGCCACGAAGTAGAGCCTAGTTGTGCTTAGGTCTTTTGGATCTTGAGGCAAGACGAGTATGAAGCCACGGATGAGGCACATTTGGAGTTTCGTTGTCGTCGCAGGGGCTCGCTTAGACCCCTGTCATCAAGGAGCAAGCCTGTGGGTCAAGCGTTCATGCGAGTGAAGCGATTGACGAGTCAGAGATTCTGTGGGCGCAAACCAGGAACAGAGAACTCGAAAAGAGACTTCCATAACCCTTGAAAAGATTGCGCCTATAGAACTCTCGACCGTGGATATTCGTGGATCGCAGTATACAGACGAATTGACTGGATAAAGGCGTTAAGGTTGCACACCGGATCGCATCAGCACGGATCACTGAGCAGTTGCACCCCATCTCGAGTTGCAATCATCTCAGCCTAGATCAGCGTCGTCATCGGTGCGTCGTCGCCGTGCCGTGAAGAGATATCAAGCTGGCCTTCCCGTGGAGAGGTTATTGTCTCCGACCTCCGTTTAGTGGTGTGGCCAGCGGAGATGAAGGTCAAACAACGAATCCTCTTTGCACAAGCAGGAAATCAAACAAAATCCATGAAGAAAGCGGAGCACTAGGAGCAGGCTGAAGAGTTCGTCCCGTAGAAAGCCACCCCAGCATTGTTCGGCCCATCTATTGTTCCTGACCGGGGAGCGATATGGTGGCGTTCCCTGAAGCTCGGAGAGTCGCAAGATATAAGATGAAACATCGTGGAAGATAAACGTACATTTGAGGGACGACTCGCAATCGTTGGGTATGATCTTTCAGCTTTGGACAAAAAGCAGACAAGACGAATAAGTTACGAGAGTTCCTACTCAGCGCGCGCAGCTGGGACCGAGTTTGAAATGAGACTGCTGAGCTGGAGATGCTGCGTGGAGGTTAGAATAAACATTCAGGTCGTGTCCAGGGCCTCAGCCCTTACAGGCTTTCCAGTGCACGTGACTGAAGATGTTCATGTCCAATGACGTTTTCTGAAAAGCAAAATGCCCTACCCAATCACAGAATTTCTCGCGGCTAAAAGAGTTCAATCTGAGCTTCTCCTCAATGTTTAGAAACAACGCTGCGTCATTTCATCTCCGGGCTGGCCTCCCAGCTCAATCCCTCTCACCGTTCCATCATTTTCTCCTAGGCCGCTCCACGAGCCAAAATCTAGAGCTTGTTTCTCCAGCTCCGAAGCCATCTCCGTATCTCATCAACGCAGGGCTAGATTTAAATTGATGTCAAATAGATTGCTTTTCTTATCGTGAACCTCGCCACACAAATCCTCCGACTTCAAACCATGACCGCCACGAGGTATACGACTCCGCCGGAATATTTTTGGGCCCGACAACTGCTGCACAATGGACCACGCTATTCATAGCTCACGATGGTGTACGTGTACGATCGTAATCGAATACTAGTACGACCATTCGGAGAAAAGAATCCTCTTACTCACGGACTCTCATCCCATCTTAAGTAATTCCTTTCGCATAACTTGCACTCGTCGAGATCCCGTGCCGAAGGAAATGCCCCTTGCGAGCTTTAAGGTTATCCGTCCTTCGCCCCCTTCAATATAACTTCATTTATATGCCTGTCTCACATCACTCACATTCAACTAGGGGCTTGGCACTCCGCATTACCAAGTAAATTGCTTTCCCGGGGATTAATATATTTTGTCTTCGGGACAACACGGTCTGGGGTCCAAGTTCGGAAGCTTTTTCCAGCGCGCTGGATTCTTGTGTCTGAGAGTGACCTTCTCTCCTCAAGTCAAGTTGTCTCGATTCTTTGAGATGCAGAATAATTGCATCTGCGGGGTCGAAGGGAGGGGGGTGAAGGATTCTCTGGATTGATGATACAGTCAACGCATGAATGATGCACGATTAGTGACTTTCCTAGAGACCTGTCAAGCAGAAAAGTTGCAAATCATATTGCAATTTGTTAAGCCCTTATTATTTTCCCCTCCTTACTGGGTAAAATCCGAGTAGGCCTGAGGGTGCGGAAGAGTCATGTTCCGAAGGAACGGGAGGGTGCAGTGCATGAACATCAGCTTAGTGGCTGACTCTCACCTCCTTCCTGTCACCGAGTTCCAATCCTTCCAGAAGTATTTCTTACAACTGTTCTGTTCAATTCACTCTATTGAGTTCATCTGAAAATGCCGCACTCCCGCGTGGCAACAATCGGGACAATCTATCATTCTGCAACTTTCTCGTTCGATCTAAAGTCTTCAATTACGATATATGGGATGATCTTCCCGTCAGGATGGAGTCTTCCTTCATCTCCAGTTCTCGTCCCTTTTCGCCTTCTGCTTTCCTTGTTGCTGCCAGGTAAAGCTGTGTCATGCTTTCCAGAGAACATTCCAAATCTGTCACAGTTCATGAACATCAGCTCAGTAGGCGTGGCATGAAATAAAGTTACTACACGGGTTGAAATATGTCCGATGGGGCATCAAGCAAATGCTTTCGAGGCAATGTCATTAAGTTCAAATGGCATCATCAGTGCTGTCAAGTTCACATGCGCAAGTATCGGAGACTTGAAGCCTAGCACCACCGAAGCTTAGGTAGCACACGCCTTCCGAAGAAGCACTTCTTTGTCAGCGGTGATACTCTCTAGGACGTGAGAAAGACAGCATTTCAAGCTCGATAAAAGTTCTCGACACTGAAACAAGTTTTCACACTCCATGACGCCGCTTAGAATGTGTTGTCGTAGTCCTTAGACACAAGCTCGTGATCGACCTTGGAATTTGGGACGAAGCCCTACCTACCCCCATCTTCTCGGTTGCCCTCTTCATTTATATACATACTCTTCAATTTGCCACTAACTGTTTTCCCATACTCAAAGGCGCTGTTTTGTCATTCCCTTCGTCGTGCTCACGTGATGTAAGACCTTCCATTGCAAATATGCACAATTATCCTGCCCGAAGTTTAGCTTTATCTCAAGAACAGATTCCAAAATATCCCGAGTGACATATATGCCTTGGTTTTGACTTTCATGCTTTGGGTTCTTAGGGGTTGGTCACGGGAAGACTACATTCACCGCCAGTCCCGCTTTTCTTTTCTCGTGCGTGGGTGAACAAGAGTCCGCTGCATCGAGAACTGGCGTGCAGGCCGCTATCGTTTGAGGCGACTCAGACCTTCATATAGCTGAGAGATCGGAACGATGTCACTTTGTCGACAAATCGATCATGTTTTAGATTTTCAGCCCATGTAGCTACGTACGGTACCTCATGTTGTGCTCTCACCTAACTTTCTTTTTGGTTAGCAGCAGACGTCAAGTATCAATCTGGATGAGGAAAATAAGAATTAACGATCCGTCGTTCAAACATAATGCATTGGCACCCTCCCAACACTGATCTGTTTCGCTCCTTCCGAGCGGACGTTGACATGAAAATGAAGTCATGCTGCAAGTCAAGATATCGAGCCCTCTGATGCTACAAAGGCTAAAAACTGGACATATATACATCGAAGTCCCCCCCTTCATCGCCCACCTGCACAGCTCATCTCTCTCCAATTGGTCTGAGCTGGCGTTCCAGTCCTGCGTACATCCTTACCACCATAGCGATTGGTCGGTTCACCGACATCCTCATCTACAGCTTGACGATCCCAGTTCTTCCTTTCTTCCTCCTCGACCGGCTGAATCCCCCACAGAATGAAATGCGAAGCCGTGTGTCCGCATTGTTGGCTGACGAAAAAGGAGGTGATCCCTTCGCCAGTTTTACTCTTTTCTTCGCTTAAATAGTACGAAGAATCCGGCAAAAAGTGATGAGACTACAGGGCCTTAACCCCTGAGGCCCACTAAAACCCCCTGTAAGGGCTTATGAGCAGCAACGCTATGACCCTACTGTAACCCCCACTGTAAGCACTGCATCATAAGCTCCTATTTAGGGACTAGGCCCTGTATCTTTAGGCGGTGAGACCTTTAAATGCTTTAAATCGAAGGTTTAATATATTGAACCAAGCTTTTAAAGGACACTACGTAGCTAAAATGTAATACTCTTTTAAATTAGTACTATATAAACGATTTTAAATAAAATTAAAATTTTATATTTTTAAATTATTAAAATCGTAAAAAGTATTAAAAATACAAAATTAAAAAATAAAAAAGTAAAATAATAAAAAATATAAAATAAATTTATTTCATATTTTAAAGTTTATTTAAATATTTAATTTTTATAAAATTATTAAAATTTTTGATATATTTTTTTAATAAAAATAATTTAAATATAAAATTTATTTTATTAAAATTTAATATAATTTTATTTATTTTTTTAATAATTTTTAATTTAAATTATTTTTTTATTTTAATTATTTGTATAAAATATTTTATTGAAATTAAAAATTTATATATTAATTTTTAAAATTATAATATAAATTAAAATTAAAAAACGAAATTAAATAATTAATAATAATATAATTTTAAAAATAAAATATATAAAAAATATTAAACAATTTAATAAATTTTTTATTTTTTAAAAAATTATATTTAAAAATTTTAAAATTTGTAATTATTTTTATATTAAAATTTTAAAAAAAAAAATTTTTTAAAATTTATTAAATAGTTTTTTATATTATTTAAAAAAATTTCAAAAAATATAATTATTTTTTATATAAATTAATTTACAAATTAAAATTTAATAAAAATATTAAAAAAATTTAATATAAATAAATTTTTATTTATAAAAATTAAATTTTAAATAATTAAAAAAATTTAATTTTTATAAATAAAATAATTATTTAATTTAAAAAATTTAAAAATAAACGTAAAATTTAAAAAAAATTAAATAAAAAATTTTATAAATATATAATTTGATATAAATAAAAAATAATTACTTATAATAAAAAATTAAAATTATATAAAAAAAAAATATATATAAAAAAATATATAAAAATATTATAAAAAAATAAAAATATATAAAATAAAAAAAAATTGTAAAAAAATTAATTAATATAAATATTAATAATTTATTTTTAAAAAAAGTTTTTTTTTTTTCGTTTAAAAATATAAAAAATTTAAATTTGAAATTATTATACAAAAAAATAATATTTTTATTTATATTTTAAAATATTAATAAAAAGTTTATTTTTTTTTAAAATTATAAAAAAAATTTAATTAAATAATTTATTTAATTTTAAATAAAACGAAAATTATTAAAATAAAAAATTATAAAAACAAAAAAAATTTAAACGTAAATTAAATTTTTTTTAAAATATATTAAACAAATAATTAAATTAAAAAATAAAAAAAAATATTATAAAAAAAAATATAAAAAATAAAAAAAAAATATATATATATTTTTAAATTAAATAATATATTTTTATTTTATTTTATTATAAAATATAAATATTTAAAAATTTATAATATTATTTTATAAAAATTTATAACGTTTTATAAAAAATAAATTCTTATAATTTTATTATTTTATATTGAAATTTTCGTATAAAAATAAATTTTTTTAATTTTTTTCAAAAGTATTATTATATGAAATTTATATTTTTATTTTAAATTTTTTTTTAAATTAATATATTATAATAAAATAAAAATAAAAATAATAATTTATTATATATAAATAATAAAAATTATATATTTAATATATTATAATATATATTTTTAAAATCGATTAAATTAATAAAAATATATTTATATTATAATATTATTAATTAATTATTTTAATTTTTATATATATTTTTAACAAGTATTTAATTATAAATTCCAAAGTAATATAAAGTAGTAAAAGCGCTTTTAAATTATATTCCCTATTAATATCAAAGATAAGAAGTGTTCGTTTTATATGGATATATGTTAAGCCGCTTGAACTTCTAAATATGAGTTGAGTTGCGTTAACATCTTTGGAAGTTAGAGGTTATTGTGCCGTAAGGTTCCTAGGGTGCAAAAAGAACACAACCAAACGCCATACTACTGCTTCAGCAAATAATTCTTTACATATATACGTCACAGAGGTATTCGCGGAAGCTTCTGACTTTGCAGAGCCCCTGTGCTCGCGTGAGTATTTACCTTAGACTAACTTCAAGCGAGCCCGTTGAAGGTTTCAAGCCTGCACGCATTCCTCCGCTGTCGAGAACGTTGCTAGAGCGATTATGTTCACAAGTGTGCTATGTCGATTATCAATGAGTATCATACATGCAACCTCCAAGGTAGCTTGATATGCTGAGTTCGAAACGGGAAAAGGCATCTAGTGGATGTGTGTGGATGGTGGAGCTCAGTGCCCAGGTACCCTGCACGAAGTGACCTCTACCTACATTCCCATTGGGCCGACTATCGTAATCCTTCATGCCCAAAATAACGCAGGCTTCTTCTCAGCTTCGTGGTGAATCCCAAGTGGCTGAAGCCTTTTAAAATTCTGGCATTTTCCAGCCTCTCAGAGTCATTTATTAGCGGTCACGCCACCACCACTTACCTTTTGTTGCCAACGTGCCTCGGAAGAATTAGGCACACCGCAATACATATCTTCAGCCCAATATCTCGCGGTTTTGTAATTTTGACGTAAACACCTCTAAATAGAATCTTTCGTAGCCACCAAAATTCGACCAAGAGCTGGGCTGCACTTATGGCTTCAAATTTATGCATCCAGTGCAAGGAGATCACCCTTGACTGCCTCTTTGGTGAAGGATATCAGGCTGAGATCTACGACTGGTTGCCACAGAAAGGCGTCCAACGCTGGAGAAAATATCCCGACCTCATCGGATGGGATCGCTCGGACACAACTGCTCGCCCGAACTCGTCACATCGTCATTCCGGCAACAGTTTAGGCCCTGCAACTCCTGCGAAACCGACTTCCGAAAGCTGTGTATCTACCAATTCAGACACGGATGATGATGATCTTTACAATATGCCTATTCCGCCTAGCATCAGAATGCTCTTAGAGCAAAATGACTACCAGTACTACAAATACCGCCCGAAGATAAACAACCGACCCGGCCTTCCACGCCGCGGAGGTAAAGGGCATTGTGATATGTGTGGACAGATATGCGTGGGTCTTCGGCGTGCATACCTGGGTCGAGAATACCACCGGGACGAGCTTACAGCCGTCGACAAAAGAATAAGTGACGAGTTCCCCATGGTCACGAGTTATGGATACCAGTCATCGAGTGCGGTAGACATGTCCTGGGGTAACAACACAAAAGAAAACAATGTAACTGTGAGAGGAAGAAAATTCAACGACATCGAGATTCTTGAAGCTAGCCTAGGACGGAACGTCTGCACCTTTGTTATCTCAACAACGCCATTGCTGAGTATTGATCAGAACCTCAGCGCTGACCAGAATTTGAGTATTATTAGGAAGTCAAGCACTGCTCGAGAGTCAAACACTGGTCAAAAGTCGAGCAGTGGTCAGAAGCCAAGCGTCGGCCAGGAGTCGAAGACTGCTCAGAGTTCAAGCATTGTTCAGAGGTCGAACACTGGGCAGAATCTGAGCACCAGTCAAACGCCTGCTGCTCATGGGAGCTCGAGCATCAATCAGAAATCACAAGCTACCATTCCCCGATTGTTTAAGAAGTCGTTCATGCATAGAGTTTATTCTTATATCTCTCGTACTAGGCCAGATACAACAGAAGAACCCGAGACGATGGCAGGCTCTGAGCCAGTGAAAGACCCGGAGACATTGGAAGACCCGGGGACAGCGGAAGGCCCGAAGACTGTAGAAGAGCCGCAGACTAGGCGCAAGTTGGAGTCAGTGGAAGGACCGGCGGCAGAACAAGAGTCGACACCAAGGAAAGAGTCGGGACTGGTAGAAGAGTTGGGGCCAAAGAAAGCGTCGGAGATAGTGGGAGGACAGAATGACGTATCTTTTCAGCGTATACGATCCTGGCTGTTGAGTGAAAGCGATGTCTCCACAGTCGAAGTTCTTCCGGAGCACAACTCAAATGATCTCTTGCAATCGAAATCCGGCGATTCGATTGCCAGCTCGGAAACGTATCATCTCTTGAGCAAGACCGCCGACTCCCACATCGGGTCCTCGACCTTCGATACAATGTAGAGGATTCCCCGACTTCCTCAGATCTGCGCCTTCTCGCTGACACCTCTCTGCTCTCCGAACGCTACGTTGCTCTGAGTCACAGATGGAGCGAGATTCCGGCCACCAGGCTGACGATTGACAAATTCGACAAAATGTGTAGTCTCATCCGCTTCGACAGTCTCCCTCTCACGTTTCAGGATGCGGTTACATTTTGTCGTCTCATGGGAGTCTATTTTCTTTGGATCGATGCTCTTTGTATCAAGCAGGACGATCGAGAAGACTGGGAGATTGAATCAGCTACAATGGGCCAAATCTACCGGAACGCAGATTTTGTCCTCATCGCTCATAGCGCCGTTGGGGACGCTGATGGGTTTCTCGCCAAGTTCCATCGAAAGTCCAGTGCAGTTCTCCTAGGCTCATCTAATTCCAAGTCAGGTGGAGTTTTTGAAGCTACCCTCGTGGACCAGGCCAGCATTTCCATCAGCTACAGCGGGCTCAGCCGCCGAGGATGGATATTCCAAGAGCGATTGCTGGCAAGACGCGCAGTGCATTTCCTTCTTGGGGACATTCTCATTGAGAACATGGGCCAAGTTGAATCCATACGAACTGCTGGACGACAATCGCACTTCCGAGACCAGAAGCAAGTCTTACTGGGTCCTGAGCCAATATCCAGCCACGCCTTTCTCGATCTGTGGATGGGACTTGTGGAAGGTTATTCTAGCTGTGCCTTGACATTCTCAAAAGACAGAATCTCCGCGATCACTGGTGTGGCCAGAGTCCTCCATTCCAAGCTGAGCCGTCAACGCTTCATTACTGGCCTTTGGAGCCAGAATTTTATCACACAGCTCTTATGGCTTGATAATGCTAAATCTTCGTCTGTAAGGGTAGGACAAGCTCCTTCTTGGTCCTGGGCAAGCCTCGATGTCGGCGTCAAGTTCCTCAGAGTGGATCAAATTTGCAAGGATTTACCACTTTCCATTGAGGGCTTTTGGTCATCAGCAGCTGGTGACGGCGAGGAGAGCTGGACCAATGGGCCCTGTGTTCTTGCTACGCAATGCCCAGCAGTCGAATGGCAGCCAGAAAGTATGAAGCATGTAATTGAGCGGTGGCATGAATTTGAACTTGACAGAAAAGTCAGTGAAATAGGGGGAAACTCAGATCACCTAGATGCACTTCAGCAAGGCCTTGAAGACAACCGGGTCAAAATCCTATGGTCACAAGAAGAACTATCAGCGAACGGTTGGTTCTTATGCCACGACACGATTCAACCGGATAATCCCGTTGAAGACGATGCTCGTCGGTTTGAAGTTTGGCATCCATTTGTGAACGGCGCGAAAGAGCAGTCACTCAAAAGAGAAGGTTCTCTCGGGCACAAAATAATTTGTGTCCCGATTTGTTCGTACATTCCCAGTCGAAGAAAAGGCAAGGAAAACGTGGATGGTAATGTCAACCACTTCTTTTTCGTGCTAAAAAATGTAGGTAAACCAGGGCTATATATGCAAGTTGGTATTGGGGAGATCTTCTTGGATGATTTATTTAAAAAAGAGCGTGTTTCCGAGGCAAAACTGATGAGTTTCATTGGAAAGGACGAAAGAATTTTGATAATGTAAAAGGTTGACTGCCAAGCCATGTTCTGATCGCCACGGTCGAGCAGAACCTTGACAACTTCACTCGCTCTCCTTTACGAATTATGAGAAGTCGTATTTCATGTCACTGATGATTCGAGTTTAATCACTTGGGTTAGATTTATTAGAACTTCGATGTTTAACCTATTAGATAGATTTATCTATGATTCTACTATCTTTGCAAAACATAGAGGTAGTGAAAAGGCACCTCTTTTATCAATCGTACTGCCTAACTTCCAGCATCTCAATCTCTCTCCACACCCCTCATTCCACCTTCACAATCCTAAATGTCCCGCCTTTCTCCCTCTCCGTAATCTGCCTCAGCTCCCCCCAAAACCTCTCCTCCCTCCTAACCTCCCAATCCTAACCTCAAACATCTCCACCCCCCCACCTCGTTCAACGGCTCCAGAATCACACTTATCCATTTCGCAAACCCTTCTGGACCGGTGGTTTGATGAGCATTGATTTGTAGCTCTACATTTAGGACTTTTGGACCTTTCATTGAGGATATTAGGCCCCAGAGGGTTGGCTATTAAGTGAATTTGAATCGAATTGTTGGGTTGGAAGGATGGGACGGGGGCGGAGTATTGACGTCTCGTGGGATGTGGAAGTAGAGTTTAGGATTTTGTATTAGATGGAACTTGAAGGGTGAGAGCGTTTCGGAATGCGTAGAGGGTAAGACCGGAAGGAAAGTGAAATGTTTGGGCTGTGTACAGCAAGTGTATTGTTTCTAGATACCTGGCTCGCATCAGTTTTAACCAAATACCTCATTTTAGTTGATCTGTTACGTACACCATCCGACAAGTCAACGTAAGACCAAGTCTTTGTCTCAACACCCGCTGTAAATGTTTAACATTTGTCATGAATTTTAAACATCCTTTCACTTGACTGCAGTCGTATCTCCTGTTTGGAGGAAAGAGCGGACGCTCATTGCTGTAAATTGCGTATGGGAAGATTTCGCGAGAGGGAGTGGGAGAGCTTGGGTAGTCCCAGAACTGGATGATGAGGTGTGGGGATGAGAAAACACCTTTCCAGATCCGCTCTCGAAGCTCGTGGGGGGTGATTGAGGAGTGGTGATTGCTGTTGAGTATGCATTGTTAGAGCTTCCGGGGGTGCGCCGGGGCGTACGAAAGATCTAATAGCGAGAGAACGTGGAGGAGGATCGAGGAGTCTGAAAACCAATTGTTGGGTCACGCCGAAACAAAAAGCAAATCCAGGCAGCAGCAGCGCCACCCTCTTCGTGCAGGTAGCGACACGCGACTCCACCCGGCCCCATTTTCTCCCCATCGCTAAACAATTACGGGTGATGCCAAGACTTTACTTCACTTTACTTCACTTTACGTGCAGATTACCAAAGCGGGTTCTTCCTTAATCGTTACGATTTAGGGTAGATACGGACAAAGTTTAGTCCGGCTCGGCGCACGCTTAGTCGAGAGCTAACCTCGTAAGGTTAAATACCGTTAATCTCCCGAGCCTCGTCCAAGTTACCTCAGCTCCTCAGCATAAGGCTCACACCGGTACTCTTCCATGCGCTGTCCAACCCCAAGTCTACTAGTTATTTCATTCCCTTTACAAGGATAATTTAGCGATATTAAAGGCAATAGAAGCTTCGAAGCCGCATCTGGTAGCGCAGCGTCACCATCAACCTCCCGATCATGACTACACAACTGAGAGTCGAAGATTACATAGTGGGACGGGTTTGGTTCGCTTGCGACTTTTAGCGTCAAAAAAGGCTTGGTACTCCCTGAAAACTACCCCAAGAAAGATCTTTTATTATAAGCTATGAAATTTATTAAAATGTTTACTATCTTTGCAAAAAAAATTACATCGCAAATTAAATATCCAAATAAAATAAAAATTGTATTTTTATTTAGGGCTGATACTTCTATTGGTCGCTACAGTGCTTTTCGCTGCAGCTGCTGATTTCTCAACCTTGGTCGTCGCTAGAATTCTGCAGGGGATCTGTACGGCGTTGGTCAATGCTGTTGGGATAGCGATGGTCATTGACACAGTCGGGTCTGATAACCTTGAAAGTTCACTTGGCACTGTAAGCACGTTGCTCACTTTGCGTTCTCTCGATGTATTTTAACTTAAAAATCTAGCTCTACTCGATCATCACTGTCGGCGAACTTGCGGCACCGGCCGCAGGAGGCTTTCTTTACGCAACCACTAGTTACCAAGGTGTTTTTGGAGTCAGCATAGCAGCTAGAGCTTTGGACCTCTTGATGCGAGTCTTTCTTATTGAGAGAAAAGTTGCAGCCGACTACCAATTATCAGACGAGCACCTCAGAGAACATTCCAAGGGAGAAGCACATGTCCACGATTCGCAGCCGGAAGAGATACAGCCGACCGAGGAAGACCCTTCACCCTCCACAAGAGAATAAAGGAATACCGACATTCAAACCTCCAAGGCTAGATACAGATCCGTGGCACACTGTATTCGAAACCCTCGACTTATTGTCGCACTTAGGTTGCCCTTCTTGCAAGTATTCATCTTCAGCGTATACGACACAACACTCGCTGCCGAAGCAGAATCAAAGTTCAATTTCTCATCACTCAAAGCTGGCTTATTGTTCCTGGGTCTTCCTAATGTCTTCCTCGCGCCTGTGATTGGCAAAGCTGTTGACAAATATGGTACAAAGACTGTCGCAACGATCGGGTTTGGATCCTTGGCACCATGCTTTGCTCTTTTCCCTGTCCCGACAGATCAGATCGGAGACTTCCATCTCCAAGTAGCGTTCAGCGTTTCATTTTGCTTCTCCAGGGATCTCCGGGTCGATGATTAGTGTGCCCAGTACTCATGCGGTTGAAGACATGATCTGAGGTAGTCTAGATATGTTTGATTCGGAACGTCCTTATGGTCAGCCGTTCGGTCTAAACACAGGTGCCTAATGCGAGACTGACTGCGGGTCCAATCTGTGGCGGTCTTTTGCGGGAACGTATTGGTTATGGCAATATGTATGTCTTTGTGGCTAGGCTATGTGCAATCGCGGCGGTGTGCTCTTTCGTATTAATTAGATACAACACGAGTAGGAGTTGATCCACAAGTTAAGATGCTCGAGTCCGGGTGTCAGACGCGTACAATTAGTGCATGTGCTCCATCGGTGATCTAAGACAATTCAGAGAGAGATTCCAATCAGTACGTGCACCTCAGTACAACTTACCCCGCCCCCACCAAAAAAAAGGCTTTTCTTTCGAGATCGGCTCTAATCTAGGCCAGTCAAGGTCCAATCACGTTACAATCACGCAGCCAAAATAGTTGTTCTCGATATCTCCACGGCCCGACCCTCTTCCGCCGGTGCTCGGCCAAGCATTCAGTAGTAACTGGAAACCACCTGCTAAGCAAGCGCACAGAGCATATTAAAAGCACATCTTGGAGAAGCATATAATGCAGATTGAAGAGGTGCTAAAAGCATGTGTAAAAGATGATGTAAGCGTTGATTAGTATGTGTATATATTTGATCTCTCTACGGATTCCCTAGCGAGTATTTCATTGCAATAGTATTGATATTTATATTTGTATAGGTCGTCGAGCGCCGTGATTAGTAAAGATATAAAAGTAATAGAAAAAGAAAAAAAGAAAAAGAAAAAAGAAGAAAAAGAGAAAAAGAAAAAAGAAAAAGAAAAAAAGAAAATAAGAAATAAAAAAATAGTAATATTCTTTTTTTCGATATAAAAACTTAAAATAAGAAAAATAATATTTTTATTTTTATTTTTATTTTTATTTTTATTTCTATATCGAGATCCGCGATCAAATTTACGATCGCAATCGCGTTTATATTTGACTTTGCTAGATTTCGCGAATAATAAATATATATAAATATTCGCGAAAATACAACTTTTGATTATTAAATTTTCGATCGTCGATATTTGTATAAACCGTTATCGCGAAACGATATTCGATATCGAGATCGAATATATTAATACGATACTTTTTAAAAAAATAAAAATTACAAAAATAATAATATAATAATTTATATTTTATATAAAAATTATTATTATAAAAAATAAAAAAAAAATTCAATTAAATATAATCGATATAAATATCGTTAAATTATTATTAATAAAAAAAATTATATATTTAATCGTAAAATAATACGTAATAAAATCAAAATTTAATAAATTATTAATTTATTATTTTTATAGTATTTTATTTATTATTATTTTTAAAAATTATTGTAATTTTATTAAAATTATAATTCGTTTATTATTAATTAATATTAGTTTTTTTAATATAATTATTAATTTAAAACGTAAAAATATATATATAAAATTAAAATATAAATTAAATTTAAAAAATATAAACGTATTAAATACGCATTTTAATATTACGATTTTATTTAATTAAAAAAATTCGTTTTTTATAATTTTAATATTATAAAAAAATTAATAATAAAATAAATTATAAAAATATTATTAAAATATTTAAAATTATATTAAAATTTTTAAAATAATTTAAAATTATAATACGTTTTTAAAAAAATTTTATATTAATTTTAATTTTATATTTAATTTATTTTTTATATATAATAAAATTTTTAAATTTTTACGTTTATTTATTATTAATTTTTTTTTTTTTTTTTTAAAAAAACGATTTTAATATACGATATATATATTATTTAATAATAATATATATTTGAAATTTTTTAATTTATTTTATAAAATTTATTTAATTTAATTTTTATAAATATAAATTATTTTATATTTAAATTAAATTAAATTTATAAAAAAAAAATTAAATTATTTTTTTAAATTTATATTTTATTTTATTTAAATAAATTAAATAAAAATAATAAATAAAATTTAAAATAATAAATTTATAATAATTATAAATATAATATTAAATTATATATATAATTAAAATTATTATAAAAATTAAATTTTAAAAAATAATAAAATTTAAATAATATTAAAAACGTATTTTCGATTTTTTAATTAATTTTTAATTTATAAATTGAAATTTTTATAAAATATAAAAATTAATATTAATAATATTTTATTTTTATAATATATTATAAATATAAATATAAATTAAAAATAAATATAATATATATAAATAAATTTTAATTATAATTATATAAAATTATAAAATTCGTTTTTATATAATTAAATTTATTAATATATATATAATAAATTAAATAATTAAAAATATAAAAAACTTTTTTTAAATAATATAATTATTTTTATTATTATAAAATATTTTATACGATTTAATTTATTTTATATAATAAAATTTTATTTTTTTATTTTTTTTTAATTAAATTAAAAAAAAACAATTTATATTTAATTTAATATAATACGTTTAAAAAACGATTTTCGATTTATTTATAAAATAATATTTTTAAATAATAATTTATTTTATTAATTAATATTAAATAATATAATATTAAAAATAAATATTAATAAATAATAATATTTATTATTAAAAATATTTATTTAAATAATAATTTACATTCAATTATATTTTAAAAAATAAATATATATTTAATTTTTAAATTAAAATATAATTTTAATAAAAATCGATTATTTATTAATATTTTATAATGATTTAATTAATAAATTAAAAATTTAAAATTTATTAAAATAATTATTTTAAAAAGAATTATATTCGAAAATATATTTTATTTAAAAAATTTATAAAAAATACGAAAAAAATATAATATAAAATTAATTATTATTTTTTACGTTTTTTTAATAAAAAATATTATAAATTCAAATATAAATAATTATAATAATAATTAAAATAAAATAAAATCAATTTTAAAAAAAATATTAAAATATATATAATAAAAAATAAATAATAATTAACGAATAATTAAAAATATAAAAACGAATTAAATAAATTATAATATAATTATTTTATTTTAAAAAAATATAATTAATAATAAATTAAATATAATTAAAATTAAAATTTTTAAATTTTAATTATTAAATTAAATTAAAAATATAAATTAATTAATATATTTTTATTTATAATACGAATTTTTTAATAAAATTTTATATAATATTATTTAATTTATTTAAATTAATTTTCGAATTTAATTATATTTATAATAATATTATATTTAACGATTTTATATATTTAATAATTATATATATATTTTTTTTTATTAAATAATATATTTATTTTTAATATAATTATTATATTTTAATTATAATTAAATATTATAAATTTTTTAATAATATAAAAAATAATTATATTAATTATTAAAAAAAATTATTTTTATAATTTTTAAATTTTTACGAATTATTAATAAAATTTATTAATTTATAATAAATATATAATATATAATAAAAAAAAATATATTAAAAAATAATTTATAAATAATTTTAATTTATAATTTTTATTTAAAATATAAATAATTATCGTTTTATTTTTTATAATATTTTTATATAATTATAAAATATAAATTTATTTAATAAATAATTTTTTTTTTATATTAATAATTATTCGTAATCGTTTTTAATATAATTTTATTTATTATTATAATCGAATAATTCGAAATCGAATATTATAAAAAATAAAAATTAAATATTATTTATAAATTTTTTAATAATATTTTAATATATAAATATATAAATTTTTTTTAAAATTTTAAACGTTTTATAAAAAATAATAATTAAAATAATAAACGTTTTTATAAATTAATAATAATTTTAATTAAATTATTTAAACATTTGTATTTTTCAAAGTCTTCCAAAATCTATTTTTGGCACTATTGGCCCGCTTATTCTACCAATAGTAGCCAACGTTGCAGGTCGATTTTTTTGACGTCATTGGTCCTTGGTAAGGGGCCAGAGCTGGGCCAGTGGCGCCAGTAGAGCGCAGGCACGTGCCACTAAGCAGTCCGTGCGAGAACACCAAAAATCTCGGCTGCAGCCGGCTAAGTGCGGCCCTTAGACTTTGCAGCCCTACCTACTACTTACTTGCCCACCTACGCAGCTACGCACTACTACTACTCGTATTTGAGCTTTCCAAAGTAAGCTTTGCAAAATAAATCGATTAAACGACTCAAATTAATTAATTGTAATAGTTTCGTAGCGTGAGAGAGCATCCGAGTGCTGTTCGTGCACGAGAATACTAAAAAATCGACATTAAAATGCGATTACTAGATTAAATTATTAAAAAACACTTAAAAATTTTTAATCAAATATTCAATTGTTTGCATTACAATAATTATTAATCGGATTTTTAAAAAGAGAAAACTATTAAAATGCGTTTAATTAATTCTATAAATATATAAAAAAATAATTTAATAATATCGATTTAATTTTTTTAATTTTTGTTTAATATTATTAATAATTATTAGTAATTGATTAATATTATTTCGAGATTAATAAGCGCTATTTCGAGACCAATAGTGAATTATTATTACTATTAATATTAATTTTAATTTAACGATTTTTCAATAAAAAATTTTTTTATTAATAAATTTTAAATATAATAATATTATATATAAAATAATAAAATTAATATATAATATATATAATTTAATAAATTTAAAAAAATATTTAATTTTCGATTAAATAATATATTATTAATAATTTATAAAATATATAATAAATATTTATTTCGTATTAAATATATAATATTATATATATTTAATTAAAAATAATTTTTTTTTTAAAATTAAAATAAAAATTATAAAAAAATATTAAAAAAATTAAAAAATTCGTAAAATTATATTATAATTAATAAAATTATAATATAATTTAATTTAATTAATTTATATTTTTTAATATAATTATTATATTAAAAATTAAAATTATATATAAATTAATTAATTAATTTTTTTTTATTTTTTAAAAAAAAATTTATAAAAAATTTAATATATATTATATTAAAAATATTTTAATACTTAAATATTTTTTTTAATTTAATAATTTCGTAATAAAAAAATAAATGCGATATTATTTAATATATATATTTTAATTATATTAATAATTAATTTATTATTTTTTAATATAATAAATTTAAAAATAAATATTTTTTTAAAATTTTTTAATAAATTATATTATTTAATATTTATTAAATATTATAATATTAATTATTGAAATATAATAAAATTAAATATTATAATATTAATCGTTTATATTAATATTATTATTAAATTATTATTATTTAAAAAAAAAAAATTTATAAATATTTTAAATACGATTATAATAAAAACTTTTAATATTATAATTTTATAAAATAATATTATATTAATTAAATTAAATTAAATTAATATTATTTTTATTATAATTTGATTAAATTAAACGAATTACGATTTTAATTGTTTTTATTTATTTTAAAAATATATTATATAAAAATATTTTTTATAATAATATTTTATTTAATAAAAGTTTTACGATTTTATTAAATTTTTAATAAATAATTAAAATATTTTCAAATATTATAAAATTAATTACAAATATTTTAAAATTATAAATATTATAATAAAAATTTTATTTTTTATAAAATAATAATAAAATTTATTAAATATAAAAACAATTCGTATATATAAAAAAAGAATTATTTAAATTTTATTTTTTTAATTATATTTAATAATATTATTTTTAAATATTAAATTTAAAATTATATAAATATAAATAAATATTTAAATTATTTAAATTAATAAAATTATATTTTTAAAAATTTAAATAAATATTAAAAATAATTATTTAATTTTTTTAATAATTTTATTATAAATATTTTATTATTTTTATTTTTAATTAATAATATATTATAATAAATTTTTTTATAAATAATTAATTTCAAAAATAATATTAATTACGTATTTTTTAATATATAATTTCTTTTTATTTATTATAAAACAATTAAATTTTTTTTTTTAATTTATTAATTAAAACGAATTAATTTGTAATTAAAACTTTTTATTTTTTATTTTATTATTTTTTATATTAATAAAACGATATTAAAAAAATTATTTTAATAAATTTTATTAAAAATTGTTTATATATAATTTATATATTTAATATTTTATTATTATTAAAAATTGAAAATTAATTAATAAAAAAATTTTTATTAAAAAATTATTAAATTAAAATTAGTATTAATAATAATAATAATTCGTTATTAATTTTATAATAATATTTATTAATTTCAAAATAACGTTAATCAATTATTAATAATTATTAATAATATTAAATAAAAATTAAAAAAATTAAATCGATATTATTAAATTATTTTATTTATAAAAATTTTAATATTTTTTTATATTTTTATAAAATTAATTAAACGTATTTTAATAATATTTTTATTTTAAAATTTTAATTATTAATTATTATAATATACGCAATTAAATATTCGATTAAAATAATTTTTAATATTTTTATTTACGATAATTTAATAATTATATTTTAATATTAATTTTTTAATATTTTTATATATAAATAATATTTAAAATTTTATTATAATTAATTAATTTAAATCGTTTAATTGATTTATTTTAAAAAATACAAATACAAATAATAATAATACGTAATTACGTAAATAAATAAATAAATGTAAATATAATATTAGTTTAGTAGTCACGTGCGGCACTAGGCCAGATCGGGACTAGCACCGCCTGCGCTAGAGTTAACATTATATTTTTTAATTTTTACGCGTTTATTAAATTTAAAATTTATAATTAATCAACGAATTATTTAATTTATTTATTTCGTTTTAAATTTATTATTAATAATAAATATTTTTAATAATATTAATATTAATTAATAGTTATTTAATTAATTACGAAATAATTAAATTTTTATTTAAAAAAATTTGAATTATAAAAAAGAATAAATTTTTTAAATAATTTATTTTTTATAAAAAAATATTTAAAATAATTAATATATTTTCGAAAAAACGAAAATTTATAAAAACTTTTTTATAAAAACGCGTTAAACGTATTAAAACTATTAAAAACTTAAAAAAAATAATGCGAAAACGATTTTAAGTTTATATTTATTTTTTAAATTTACGTTTATTATACAAAATAATAACGTTTATAAAAAACGAATAAAAAAACGTAAAAACGATTTTAAATTTATATTAAAAACGAATTTTTAAAAAAAAGTTTACGTTTTTACTCGTTATTTAATTAAAAACGTATAAATATTAATAATAAGATTTAATTAAATTCAAATTAAAACTTTTAATCTTTTTATTATTTATTATATAATTATTTTTTAAAATAACGAATTTATTTAAAATTAAATTTTTTTATAATAAAAATAAATAAAAAAAAAATTTTAATTTTACGAACGAAAAAATTTTAACGAAAAAATATTAAATAAATATATTTTTTATCGTTTTAAAATATATAAAAAGAAAAAATATTTTAATTATAATTTATAAAAATATTTTTAAGAAAATTTCGAGAATTACTCGTAAAAATTTTTACGTTTAATATATAAAAAATTTATTCGTCGTTTATAAAAATTTTTATATATTTATAAAGTTTAAATATCGAAAAATATAAAGTTTATTATTAATAATTTAAAAAAAGAATTTTAATAAAAAAAATTCTATAAATAGATATAAAAAGAAATTATTAATTAATTAAAAAATAATAAAAATTTTTTTTTTCGATAAAATCGATTAATTTAATTAATAAATTAAAATATTTTAATATTAGTATTTAATAATTAAAATATAGTTATTTTTATGATTTTAATTACTAATACGAATTTTTTTTATTACGAATACGAATATTTTTACGAATATTTTTTATATTTTTTTTATTATAATTTTTTTTATAAATATTAATTTATTTATTAGTAATTTTTTTAATAATAATCGAATTAATATAATAATTTATAAAATATTTTTATTAAATTATTTATAAATTTAATAAAAATTTATATTAATAATAAAAAATATAATAAAAAACTATACGATATTTTTAATTATAAATTATCGATTTTTTATAATTATTATAATAAAATCGAATTATTGTAAAATTAATAGAATAAAATATTTTTTATTAATTTTATAAAACGTATAAACGCGTTTTATTTCGATAAATTTTTAAAAAAAAGTTTCGATTTTATTACGTTAATAATAATAATAAAAATTTATTTCGAGATTAAAAAAAATTATTATAATTAATTTAATAAAAATTAAATTAAAATATTTATAAATATTTTTTAATTAATTTTAAAAAATTTAATCAAATTTATTATTGAAATATTAAATAGAATATAATTTACGAAATTAAATTATTAATATTTATCGAAATATTAAAAAATGTAATTTTATTTTTTATAAGTTTATTAATATTTTTAAAAGTGTTTATATTGAATTGCGATTAATAATAAATATTACGACGCGATTACGTAAAGTATAATAATATAATTTAAATTTTATATTTTAAAATTAAAAAAAAAAAAGAAATTCGATTAAAATTAAATCGATCGTATTTATAAAAAACGAAGTAAAAAACGTAATCGAAAATAAAATCGAAAATATTATAAAAATTATAGATTTTAAAGAAGATTATATTAAAAGAAATACTATATTTATAATAAATCGAAATATTAATTTATAAAATATACGATAAAAAAGCGATAATAAATATATATAAAATTTCAATAATAAATCTAATATACAATAAATCGAAATATTATAATAATTTATTATTAAAACTTTTTTATTAAAATCGAGAAAATAAAAAATTTATCGAAAAATATTTAAATAATAAAAATTAATTAATTATTAATAAATATAGAAATAAAAAACGAAAATAAAAATTAATTTATTAAATTTAAAAAAATTGATAATATGTAAATAGTAATTATTTTAAATAATTAATTTATTTATTATATTATTACGAGAGAAAATGTATTTAATATTTTATTATTATAATTCGAATTATTCGAATCGAATTAATATTTATTTTTTATTTTCGAAGATCGATATTTTTTAAAAGTTTTTTAAAAGATTATATCGAATAATAAAATCGTCGAAATATTAATTATTAATTAATTGTAATTTATAATACTACGAAAATTTAATATTAGCATTTAATTAAATATTTTTACGATCGAGATTTATAAAATTCGTTTTAATAAAAGTATTATTTTATTATAAAAAATTATTCGAATCGATATTTTATTAAATATTATTATTTTTTATATTATTTTTATAAATATACTTTTTTTATTTTATATTTAAAATACAAATATTATAAATATAAAATTCGATAATTTAAAAAATATTTTAATTTAAAAAAATAAAATCGTTTTTATTATAAAAAAATGAAATTATTTATAAATATTATTATATTAATTAAAAAAAAGTTTAATTTAAAATTATTTTATTAATATAAAATTATATTAATTATATAAACGTTTTAATTATTTATTGATACGACGTTTTATAAAAATTTTTTAATAAGTTAATTATAATATAAATATTAAATACATAAATCATTATTTAAAAAATTTAAATTTATTTTATAATATAATTACGAGTTTAATTATTCGATTATTATCGACGTTTTATATTTAAATAAAAAACTAGTTTTATAAATAATAAACTCGTTTATAATATTTTAAATTATTAAATTTATAAAGAATATATTTACGAAAATAATATAAAATATATTACGTATATATTAAATCGATATATATTAAAAATTATTAGATTATATTATTTATAATATTAGAAAAAATTTCTCGTTTATAAAATTTCAATAAAACGTTAAAATAATAGCGATTAAAATTAAAAAAATACTCGTTAAAATTTATAATAATATAAAAAAAATAAAAAAATATTATATTTTATTACGTTAAATTTATAAAATTATTTACGACGAATTAATCGAAAAATAAATTAATAAAAATATAATTTTATAAATAGCAATTAAAATTATTAATAATTCGATAAAATCGAATAATATTATATTTATATTATTAGTTTTTAGAGTTTATTTTAAAATAATTAATAACGATACGTCGTTATTATTAATTATTAAAAAAATTAAAATAATTCGAATAATTATTAAAAAAATACGTCGTTTATATATTTAATATTAAATTAACGACGCGTTTATAATAAAAAACGATCTAAATACGAAGTTTATATTAAATTTATTAATTTTATTTAAAGTACGCGTTTAGTATAAAAAAAGCAAATAGAAAAAATTATATAAATTATTAGTAATTAATAAAAAAATATATATAATCGATATATTTTACGAGTTGATTAATTTTCGTTTAATAATCGTTAAATTTTATTATATAAAAAAAGAAATATTAAAAGTTTATAATCGAGTTAACGATTAAAAAAATAATTAAAAAAATTAAAAAAGAGTTTTATTATTTTTTATTTTTTTAATCGAGTAAAATAAACGAAAAACTAATTAAAAAACGTAATCGAAAACGTTTAAAAAAATTACGAAATAAAAACGTATATAATAAAAATTTTGAATAAAATAAATATTATAATTTTATTAAAAACGATAAAAAAAATTATAAAAATTTCAACGATTAATTTTTTATTATTATTATCGAAAAAATTAAAATTTTTAAATAATTATTTAAAACGTTTTAAAAAAAAAAAATCGATAATTTAATTATAAATTTTTTTTTTAATTTCGTTTAATACGATTTTAATAAATATATTAAAATTCGAATTTTTAATTTGAAATTAATTAACGAAATTAAAAATAAAACTATTAATATTTTTTACGAGAAATCGAAATTAATAATTTAAAAATATAATAAAAAAAAATAAAATTTTTTATATAATTTTTAATAATTTAAAAAATTAATTAACGATTAATTATCGTTTTAATATCTTTTTTTAATTTAATTTTTAAATAAAAAAATTAAAATATAATTTCGTAATATTATTTAAATTTATATTTAATTTATAATAAATTTTTAACGATTTATATTAATACGTTTATTGAAAAAAATTCGCTATTTATATTTAATAAATATAATTATAATTATTTTAAAGTTTTTATATAAAATTACGAAAATAAAAATATATTAATAAATTACGTATTATAAATATTATAAAAAAAAACTATTTATAATTATATTAATATACGATTTTTATTTTTTAATTATAATTATTAAAAAAAATTTTATTCTCGAAAAAATTGAATTTAATAAAATTAAATTTTTAATTAAATTTAAAAATGTTTTAATATTAAAAATATTATTAATTTTTAATAAATACATTTTAATTTAATTTGAAAATACAATTTAATTATAATAAAAAAATTAAAATAAAAAAATTAAATTAATAAATATTAAATTATGTAATTTTTAAATTAAATATTAAAAATAACGAATTAAAAAAGTTTATATTATTATAATTTATTAATTTAAAACAATTTTCGATTTATTTATTATTATTTAATATTAAAATTTAATAAAAAAAAAAATTATTACGTTGAACAAAAAATTTAAATATATTATTTTCGATTTATTTACAGTAAAATTTTTCGTTTTTATTAATAGTTTATTTGTAAATAATAAAAATTTTAATTTTTAAATTGAATATAAAATTATTTTAATAAATAAACATTAATTAAACGATAAAAAATTCGAGATTAAAATTTTTTTTATTTATTATAATTTTATTAAAAATAAACGCGTTATTAAAAACGTTTTAATTTTTAAAATATATAATATAATAAAAAAAATCGATATAATAATTATAATCGAATTTATTATTAATATAATTATTTAATAATTCGATTTTTTTAAAATTTTAATAATTGTTTATATAAATTTATATTCGTTATATAAATATTTAATTAAATTAAAAACGATTAAAAAAAAGCGTTTTATAATCGATATTATAATTTTTCACTAATTGTATAAATGAAAAAAATTATAAAAAATTCGATAAATTAACGATTAAAATAATTTAACAAATATTATAATAAAATTAATATTTAATAAAATTTTAAAAAAAATTTTAAATACGAATCAATTTAAAATTCGAATAAAAAAAATAAATTAAAAAAAAAAAAAATAAAAATAGCGTAAAAAGGTAAAAAAAAAATATTTATTAAAAAAAAAAATAAAAATAAAATAATTTTTACGTTATATTTCGAATTTTGTAATTGTTTAATTTATAAAATTAAAAAAAAAAAATTTATTTTAATTTCGACGTTTATAACTTTCGACGAACTTCGAAAACAACGTTAATTTATTAGCGGTATTCTTAAAGTTTAATTATATAATTTTTATATTAAAATATTAACGAGTTTTACGTATTAATAAATTATAATAAAAAAAGAAAATAAAAACGCTTTTTTAAATAGTTAAATTAAATTAGTTTTTATTATAAAAAAAAAATTACTAGTATAAATATAATATTAGTTTAATAGTCACGTGCGGCATTAGGCCAGATCGGGACTAGCGCCGCTTGCGTTAGAGTTAAAATTATATTTTTTAATTTTTACGCGTTTATTAAATTTAAAATTTATAATCAATTAATCAATTATTTAATTTATTTATTTCGTTTTTAATTTATTATTAGTAATAAGTATTTTTAGTAATACTAATAATAAATAAATAAATAAATAAATAAATAAATAAATAAAAATATTATAAAATTTTAAAAAATTTATTATATTTAATTAATTACAATCGAGATTTTTAATATTTTTATACGAATTATTTAATAATACGTATTTACGTTTTATTAATATTATTAATTTAATTTTAATTTTTTATTAAAAATTAATAATATTAAAAAAATCGATTTATAATATTAAAAAGAAATTTATTTTATTTTAAAAATACAAATATTATAAAATTATAAAAAAATATTAATTTACAAAAATTATATATTAAATTTTTAAAATAATTAATATTAAAATAAAAAAAAAAAATAAAAATTTATAATAATTATTTATAATAAAAATTTTAATATAAAAAAAAATAAAATTATAATATTAAAAAATAAAAATATTTTATTATTTTATATTTTAATTTTAATTTTTTTAAAAATCGTAATTCGTAAATTATTTATAATTATTTTTAAATTAGAATAATAAAATAAAAATAAAAATTTTTAATTAAAAAAAATCAATTTTATTAAAATAAATAAATAAATAAAATTTTAAATAAAAATTAAAATAAAATAATATAAATAAAAATTAATTTTTAAAATAAATTTTATTTAAAAATAATAATTTAAAAATTTGTATTTTTAAATTATTAAATTAATTCTTAATTTAAAAATTAAAATTAATTATTTTAATAAAAAATATTTTTATTTTAATTATATTATTTTAAAAATATAAAATATTAAAAAATATATTAATTTAAAAAAAATAATATTATAATTTTTTTAAAATAATATAATAATATATATAAAAATTATAAAATTATTTTAAAAATTAAAAAAATATAATATAATAAGATTATATATTTTCTTTTCAAAAATTTTTGTAAATAGTTAATTTCGAGAGTAGTATTGATTACGTGTTTTCTAGTACATAAAAAGTTTTCGTTTATTATAGATTAATCAATAACTTTTTCTATTTCTATTTTGATTAATTGATTGATTGATTTACAAATTGCGAATTACTTCGAATAAATTTAATTTATTGGTTAAAATGAATTGATTTACGATTAAGTTTTTTTATTTTGTATTTTATTGTTTTTTTATATTAGTAAAGCGACGTCGAGAAATGAATTGTTTTAATAAATTTCGTTGAAAATTGTTTATATGTAATTTGTGTATTTTATTTTTTATTATTATTAAAAGAAAATTCAAATTATTAGAAATTGAAAATTGAAAATCAATTGACGAGAATTTTTTGTTTTAATTGTATTGTTCGAAATTAAATGATTTGATTACGAAATTGTGAAATTGTAAAGAAATATTAATTTATAAGAATTACGTATTGAATTACTTGAGATAATTGATATTAAAGCGAATATAGAAAAGAAAAAAAGAAATTCGCGACGATTATTTACAGTAATTGATTTTATTTTTAGTGGAAATTGAAATATAAAAAAGAAAATTTTAATACGAAAAAGAAAAAAAATTGTAATATTAAAAAACGAAATTATTTTATTGTTTTATGTTTTAATTTTAATTTTTTTGAGAATCGCAATTCGCGAATTGTTCGTGATCACTTTCAAATTAGAATAATAGAATCAAAATAAGTCTCGAATTTCAAAAAACAATACGAAAAAAATTGAAACAAAAGATTTCAATCGAGAGAAATCAATTAAAAAAGTATTTGTTTGAAAAATACATTTTATTAAAACGAATAAGTGAGTGAAATTTCGAGTAAAAATTGGAATAAAAGAAATCTTATGAGAAAACGATATAAATAGAAATCAATTTTTAAAACGAATTTTATTTGAAAATAATAATTCGAAAATTCGTATTTTTAAATTATTAAATTAATTTTTAATTTAAAGACTAAAATTAGTAAATTATTCGCGTTAAAATTTATTTTTTTCGATAGAAAATATTTTTATTTTAATTATATTATCGATTTTTTTTAAAAAAAATTTTATAAACAATAAAAATAATTTTTTAAAAATGCAAAATTTTGAGAAATATATATTTGTATTAAAACTATAAATACTTTTTTTTGAAGTTTTTAAAATATTTTAATTTAAAAAAAATAATATTACGATTTTTTTAAAATAATACGATAATATGTGTGAAAATTATAAAATTATTTTAAAAATTAAAAAAATACGATTTTTGTAATATATTAATTCGATTTACAAAAAGTAAATTCGATTTATATTAAAATATAATACTGAAAACTATTTGAAAAAAGAGTTTTATAACGCTTTAAAAAAAGAATTTCGCGAATACGATTAAAAGTATTATTAAGTAAATATAAAGTTTTTATATAAAATTATTGATTAATTTACGAGAAATTTTTTAACAATAAAAACGTATATAAATTTGTTTAATTGAGTATTTAAAAAATTGATCAAACGAAACAAATTAAATAAATAATATTAAAAACGTGAATTTATAAAAAAAATTTCGATATATATTAAAAAACGAATTTTCAAAAAAATCGATTA
This sequence comes from Acephala macrosclerotiorum, assembly GCA_014904845.1. Lineage (NCBI taxonomy): Eukaryota > Fungi > Ascomycota > Leotiomycetes > Helotiales > Mollisiaceae > Acephala > Acephala macrosclerotiorum. The sequence goes on from MU119377.1 coordinate 49,274, forward strand.
CAAATCGATAAAAATATCTATTTATAATTACAATAAAATATACAAAAAAACGATTATTGTATATAAATATAAAAAAAAAAAGTAATAATACAATAAAATTAATAATTTAAAATATTCGAAAGTTCGATAAAAATATTTGAATATTGTAATACAAAAAATAATTTTAAATACAATTAATAATTTATTATTTTTTGTTTTATTCGAATTATTCATAGAAAAAATTCAATGAAAAATGTACATAATCGCTAAAAAAACTTATATCGAATTTCAATTTTCGATTTTACGTATTATTTAGATTTAAAAAACTCGATAAATATTTGTATTAAAATTTTTAATTCAAATAAACGATTTTATTAAAAAATTAAAAATTTTTTTTTTTTTTTTGTATTATTTAACGATTTAAAAATCGCTTTAAATATTAATACTATAAAAATATCTCAAAAATTAAACAACGTTATAATTTCTATAAATTAGAATTAAAATTAATTTATTTTTTCACGAGAATATAAACGAAAAAAAAGTTTTAATCGAAAACGAGAAAAATATAGTAATATGAAAAAAAACAAACATAAAGTTTTATACAGTTTAATGTCAATTAAACTTTCGTAAAATATACTATCGATTGTTCAAAAGAATATAATAAAAGTCAACGTTGCATATAACGATTAATAAAGCGAACGATATTATTTCGAGTATTTTAAATAAACAAAAAACGAAAAAATCGATTTTTTCGTTGATTATTTTTTTATGAACCGTTGTTTATTTATAGATGAATTAATTAATCGTGAATATTACTATTGAAAAAACGATTAATAGTATTATAGTTTTTAAAATCGTGATCGATTTTCGCGATCGTTTACGCTTAGAAATAATCGACGTTAGTATAATTAGATTATAAAACAAATAATTAAAAGATTTTTTGATTACGATTTCGATAAACGCTTTAGAAATGCACAAAGAATCTAGGAATTTATTTAGTTTATTATTTAAAAAAAGAGTAAAATTAATACTAATAAAAAGTTTTTAAAAAAATCGAATTTATTATTATATATTTTTAATAATAATAATATTAAGATTCAAAGTTTTAATAAAGCGATTATTAATAAATTCTATGAAAAATTGCTAGTAAATATAATAATAGTAAATACGATAACGATAAGCAAATCGAGAAATAAAATTCAAAGTACACAAGAAAACTTTCAACGAAAAACAAAAATAAAAAAAAAGTATTCAAAGATCGAATTGTAATAACAAATTTTACAAAGCGCTTAAAACGAAAAACGAAAAAAAATAAACGTAAATCAATTGAAAATAAAATTTTAAAACAATAATTCGACGTTAAAAATAATAATTCTATTAATAAAATTTTATTGCGAAAACTTTTTAAAAATATAGTATTATTTTTAAAAATTTAAAAAAAAATAAAAATAATTATTAATATTTTAAAAATATCGAATTTTGTTATAATAATTACTAATTAATAGCGAAAAAATAATATTTATTATTTGATTTTAATAAATACTAAAATCGCTATAGTAAAAAAAATACTAAAAATTGTTAATTTTATAAAACAATTTTTTTAAAATTTCTATAGAATATTTGAAAAAACGAGTCAATTTATTTTTGTTATTAAAAACTTTGTAATACTCGAAACTAATCTCGTAAAAATCGATTTTTTATTACTAATTAAAAGAAAACATATTATTATTACTTTTAAACTATATTTTAATTTGTTTGAATCAATTAATTCGAGCAAAAAATACGAAATACTAAATATTAAAACGAAATATTATATTATTTTTATATATATAATTCGAAATCTCGATAATATTATTACAAACGTTGAAAATTTTTAATTGTTTATTATTATTAAATAAAATTTCAAATTTATTGAAATAGTAATTATAAAAATAGAAATTAAATATGAAATTGAATATAAAATTTTTTTTTTTTTTGTAAATAATATAAAAAAAATTTTTTTAAAACAATTATTCGTCGTTACAATAAAAATACAAATTAAATACAAAAATAATAATTCGTAAAATAGTGTATTTCGAAATTTTAAAAATTTCAATTTTATTTGTACGATTATAATTATTTTTTTTTTAAAAATTTATTTACATTAAATTACTAGAAATTGCTATATTCGTATATATTCTCGAATTGAAAAAATATCGAAAAAAAAATACAATACGAGAAATTAAATACTAATATTATTAAAAAATAATATAATACTAAAATTCGCAAACGATTTTTATATTCTAACGAATTTCTTTTTATTTTTAATTTTTTATTAAATACTTTTAATATTACTTTATATAAAACAAATACAATTAAAATAAGTATTATTAATTTAAAAAAAAATACAAATAAAATAATATAAAAAGTGAAATTATTTTTTTCGATTTTTTATAAAACGTTTTTTTCTTTTAATAAAAAGAAAATAAACGAAATTTTAAATAAAAAATTTTTCAACGAAAAAACGAAAAAATATCTTTTTATAATAATATTATTATTTCTAAACGTGAATATTATAAAAAAATATTTGAAAAACGATACAAAATATTAATTATTTTATTTTACTAAAAAAAAACGAAATCGAAAAAAAAAACTCGAATAAAAAAAATAGTTTTATTATTAAATAATTTCAATTTAAAATTATTCAATATAAATATTAATACGATATATAAACTCAAAATTCAAAAAAGTACAATTTATCGATTTAATCGATAAAATTAAAATTTTTTTTAAAAAACAAAAAAATTGATTTAAACGATTTAAAGCGCGAAAAATACTTTAAAAATATATTAGAAAATATATAAAATATTTATTATTACAAATTATTTCGATATTAAAAAAATTACAATTTATTTTTAAATAATTAATATTTTTATTTATCGAAAATTGATTATAAAAATTTGAAAAAAAAAATATTTAATAAAATAATATTTAATCGTAAAAAAACAATAATATTTAATTGAAAAAAAGTTTTTAAAATTTATAAAAATATTAATTCGTTTGTTTATATCAAAATAATTCAATATATAATATAATAAAAAAAGAGTTTTTATTATTTTAAGATTTTATTTTCGATTATAATAAAAATATTTCAAAAATAATTCGATCGTAAAATACTCAAAAAAAGCGATAATTTTTATTGAAATTTATAGTTTTTAATCGCGAAAAAAATCGCTAAAATCTATCGATTAATTAATACGATTATAAAAATAAATTCGATTACTTTAAAAAACGTTAATATACTTTTTTTTATAAATAAATTTTCTAAAAAATTTATTAAATATTTTTACGCTTTTTTAATAAATTTCTTTTCTAAATACGATTAGTTTATATTAAACGTTCGAAATAAAAATATGATTACTTTTATAACTCTATTAAAATTTCTACAAATAATAATATCGTTTTAAAAAATAATTAATTCTATAATTTATTTCGTTCGAATTATTATAATAATTTTAAAAAACGTATTTTTTAAAATCGCAATATTATTTTTGAATAATATAAAAATCAAAAGATTTTATACGAATTACAATAATAAATTAATATTTTTAAAAATTCGTCGATTCGTTTTTGAATATATTTAAAATTTGAATAAAATATTAAATCGAATCGAGAGAATTTAAATTTGTATAGAGTTCAAATTACAATTTTGTTAAAATAGAATTATTATTGTTGGTTTCGTTTACAGTTTTAAAAGACGTTTTTTTAAAAGTATAAAAATTATTAAAATTTTAAAATAAATTAAATATAATAATATTTTTAAAATCAAAGTTTTTATTGGAATTTGTATTTATTATAAAATATAGATTTAATATTTTGATATTATTATTAAATTATTATATCGATTGATTAAAAAAAACGAATTTTTCGAATAGAGAAAAAAATAGAAAATCGTTATAATATTTTTATAAAACAAATTTACGATAGTTTTAATATTTTATAAAATTTATTACGATTTTGTAAATAAGTAAAAAATAATTATTTTAAATATCGATACTAATTAATAAAAGTATAAAAAAATACTCGATTAGTATAATAACAAAAAACGAAAACGAGTAATTCGATACAAATTAAAATTTTAAAATATTATTAAATGAAATTATAATACGATAAAAAGAAAATATTGAAAAATTTTAAAATATTTTCGCAAATTACAATTTTGATTATATAATATTTATTTTATTTTTAAAACGAATATCAATACGTTTGTCGTTTAATTAAATCGAATAATAATAGATTTTTTTAACGTTTTAATTACTCGTTGATTCGTTTAAATATAATTATTCGATTTCGAAATTAAATATATTAAAAAAAGTATTTATATTACTATAAACGAATTATTCAAAAAACCGCGAATAGAGAACGATTATTTAAAAAAAAAAACAAATATTAATAAATTTATTATAATCGAATTTAATTATATTAAAATAATTTTAATTTCGATTAAAAAACGCAAAACTAATTGAAAAATTGAAAATAAATCGTTTGTAATTAAAAGTAAATACGTAAAACGAAAATATTTATTTGAATTATTAAATTAAATTTAAAATTTTTTTTTAAACTCAATATTTTTAATTTTCAATTTTCGATATTAATCGCATTTTTCGTATGCGTCGCATTAATCGCTTTTCTTAAAATCAATAAACTATTAAATAATAATAACGACAATAATACTATTTTTTTTTTTAATAATAATTATTCGAATTATTTTTAAAATATTGTTTAATATTTAACAATTTTAAAACAATTAAAATAGTTTTCAAAAATAGAATTTCGTAAATTAATTCGAGAATTTATCGATTATAGTATTCGAAATAAAATACTATAAAAAAATTTTATTAAATTTTATTTATTTCGATTTGTTTTAAACGATTTAAAATAACGTATAATAATTATAATTAAATTATATAATAAATTCGAATATACTAAAAAAAAAAATACTTATTATCGAATAATTAATCGATATTACTAAAAAAAATACTATAAAAACGTTCGAGATTTTGTAGTAAATTATAATAATTATTAATATAAAAACAAAAAAAAATACGAGAAAACTTTATATTTCTAAAAAATAATTTTATTATTTTATTATATTGAAATAAATATAATTAAATTTTTACAATATAAAATGTTCGATAATTTGATTATAATACGAAATGATTTTTTCGATTAAATTGAAATTAAATCAATAAAAAATTCGATTTTTAAAAAAATTATTAAATTTATTTACAATAATATTATTTGTAAATACAACGTTTTCGATTATATAAAATTGAATAAAGAATTTGAATTCAAAAGAATTGTTATCAAGAAATTGAATAAATTTAAAATCAAACGAATTATTATTTTTGTATATAATTCGAAAATAAATAAAATAATTAAACGAAAATATTAATTTATTATTATTATATTAATTATTTTGATAAAAAGAAATAAAAAAAGTTGATTAAAATACTTATTAATTATTTTTTTTGCGAATCGAACGACTATTTATTGATTAATTGAATATACGTTATTTTATATAGTTTATAGTAAAGAAATTATTTTATTTGTTGAGATTCGATTTTTTATTTGAAAAATTTTCGATTGAAATAAAATATATAATCGAGTAAAATTTCTTGAGTTGAGAATTAAATAAATTGAAATGCGAAACGAGAACATAGAAAAATCGAGACTAAAAAAAGAGTATAATTGTAAACAAAACCAAGTATATTTCGACGCTTATTACTAAACACAAAAAAAATCAATTCGAGAAAAAAATTTCGTTTTAATATATGATATTAAATTTATTGATTAGAATATGTTTAAAAATATTAAATAATTATATAAATAATTAGATTCATATCGAGTTTATTAAACAAATCAATTGAAAAGAAATTATTTGCTTGAAAAAGTAAATAGAACAATAATTCGAAAATTATATACTAAAAATCGCTTGAAAAAATTCGTTAAAAGAAATAAATATTAGAATTTTCTGAACAATAATAAGAATGAAAATATTGTTGAATTTGTTGATTTCAACGATAATAAAAATACAAATATAAAAAAAAAGACGATTAAAGAATTTCGTAACAAATAAAATATTCAAGAAATTGAAAAAAAAATTGAAATTGTAATTCGTATTTTTAAATTCAATAAAATCGAAAAAAACAAATACATACAATTTTTTGAAAATTGAATAAATAAAAAGAACTCATTAAACTTCGAAATAATAGCGATTTTTTAATCGAAAAAATTTTTTTTTTTTTTTTTCTATTTACAATAATTTTATTTTTTTATCGATTTTTTTTAGAATATTTTTATTTATTTTAACAAATTCTATTTACGCTTTGAAAATTTCACTTTTTTTTTATTATAATCGAAACGATTTTATTATATAAAAAAACGAAATTATATTATTTTTTTTTTCTTTAGAAAATTTTAAAAAATTCTAATCTTTAAAATCTACAAAAAACATTTCTTAATATATTTGAATATTTTTAAATATATTTCGATATATTTAAATATATTTTGATTACATTTAATTATATTTAAACTATATAAACGTTTATTAATACAATATTTACTATAATTTATAAAAAAACTTTTTTCAATTTTTTTTTTTTTTTTTT